>JBAMIE010198130.1:0-11322 GCA_037177295.1 Kaempferia parviflora
TCAAATGAGTTAAGTGAATCAATCAGTTTGGTTGACTTAAATTTAACATGACATTAGATTAAAAAAAAAAAGGAGATTATAGTTGAATTTTCTGTATCATACTCACAAGTATTATGTGGTGTCACTAAACATATCAACATATATGATCTTTTTCAAATGACTTAAAGACCTAATTTTAATCCAGTATTGTCGGTTAAGAATCAATTCTTTTTTCCTACTGAATTTGTCAACTTTTTATCCCAATGTAATTGTTAAATTGTTGGCCGATCAACTTCGTCTTGGAAACCTGTTTGACCCAGCCATGCGGATGCTTTTTGCATAAAAGAAATCCAACTTTTGCACTTGAAATCTCAAATCTCCATGGTGGCAACTGGCAAATGCAAGCCTGCAATAATGGTGCTTCCAAGTGCACAAAAGCTAACAGTAGATGAAATGAATGATGCATCATGGAGCCCCGAAATCATGAGTCCCCTCTTACTCATTGTTTTCAAGTTGGTCTGATCAGACTTCGAGACCAGCACACTGCCTCCCAGGCTGGTTCAAGTTTAAGAGCACTGATCTTGTTCAAACGACCTACTAAAGCTGTGATTTGCAGACAGGCATCACAACTGTTGCAGGACATGAAGGAAACTGAAGCCATGTCTGTGGACTGACACGGTTGGTAGTACTTGTGTTGCATTTGTCCTAAGGAGCTGATGATTTTGCCTGCTTCAGGTTTGCTTTCTTCCATCCAAACAAATGAGTTATTTCCTTTCAAAATTGGGGCTCAGACAAAAGCAAATATTCCTCAGGCCAAAATGAACTAAGAAAATTGTTAAGATCAACACAATTTAAGAATAATCCGTCATCCAATCGAAAGCTGTTTGCTGTGTTTACTCTTTGGTAAAGGAAAAAAAAAAAATAGTGCATTCATCACTTGCCTGATTCATGGGCATTTTATTTAATTGAGATGTGGAATATTCTGAGCCAGTCATTATGGGACCTCTCCCTGATTAAATGGCGTCCTTACATGCTCTGGAGGATAATGAGGAACAAGATGACAATTGGCACTCGACTGCATTCTCGCAACAGACAATTAGGACAAAAGAAGGGCAACAACTTGCTTGTAGTTGAACAGACCGAGTATTATACGCTTAGGATATTTTAATCTCGATTGTTAGATAAATACAATGAACAAAGAAGATAGTGATATATTTATGCAGTAAAGGTCTCTTAATGGCGTTTTCACATGGCCTCTTAATGGCGTTTAGTCCGTTTATGAACTAAATGAAGGGATCTTAACACTGGACTGAAGAGTAGTGCTTTGAAGAAAAAAATAATCCTTGAAGGGCTATCATACAAGCTAGCATTTGAAGGTTTGACGGCATCATACCTTCAACTCTCGGGTGGTGGTTATCTACATGCAACAAGCCATTTTGTCTGCCGCGCAGTCTCCTTTTTCCTTGCAGAATACAAACAAGAAAATTAAAATACTGGGAGCACTCAATGCCCAAACACAACCAACAACCATTTTATAATAAGATAGTGGAGGTTGATGAGACTGACTCGAGCCTTTCTAATACACCAATACACTAATACCTTATTTATTTATAGTTTGCCGTCCATAGCAATTTTTTCTTTGCTGATGAGCATGATCAAATACCTTGCAGACATTTGTCTTTCGAGTGTGTGCATGACTACAGTAGTAAATGTAGAGTCTCTCCATAAACTAATCAAACTGGTGCATTAGTTAATTAATAAACCCTACTTTGGGACAACGACCATGATCACTGATTTCATGCCACAACATAGGGCAATCATGGACCGGAGAAGGGGGGTGGTCACGTTGGACCATTTGGTTACTGCTGCTGAACTCATGTGGAGAGAAAACCACTTCGTGAAGCAATGTATTACTGCTGTTAATGCAACACAAGCAGACAACAACTATTGATAACTGTTACCTGAGGCTGACGGAGCCAATTAATTAGCGCCAGAGATCAAGATAAGGTTTGTCCAAGTGAGGGCAAGCGACCATCACAGAAAGGTAGTTGCAGCCTTTGCCCTCCATATCCCATTCCATAAGCTGGCTGTAGCGAAGAAACCAACAATGTTATATCTCTATCAGTGACAACAGTCTACTTACCTTCTCTTGGTATAACGTGGCCCCTCCACTGACATTCATACTCCCATGGCATGAAGAATCTCACGCCCCCTGCATGCAGGAGATGTTATAATTCATCTCCTTCATGGCCTGCAACGTATAACACGCGCGCCTACCTGCTCTTATACTATAATGGCCCACTAGTGACATCATGCCACGTGGAAGGTTTCTTAAAGGCAGACGAAAGTGTTCATTCTCCCACTTTGCTCTAAGAAAAAAACAGATTGAAATGCAGTATATGCACAAGAGGATATTCTATAATATCGAGTATTGAGCCACTTTTACCTCGTTCTATCTCATTAAATAAGACAGCTCAAACAAGGCAGCTGCAGCTGCAGCTGCAGTTGAATGCTCCTTTCTCTATTTCTTTCTTCCCTGCCACGCTTCTCCATTCAATCCTGTGTGCTAAATTACCACTCAACTGCAGGGGAAGGTAATACAGAGAAGGATGGGGAATTGCCAGGCAGCGGATACGACGGCCGTGGTGATCCAGTACCCCGGTGGGAAGGTGGAGAGGCTACTCTGGCCGACGAGCGCTGCCAACATCATGAAGAGCAACCCAGGCTACCACGTGGCCCTCGTCACCTTCTACATCCAGCCAGATGAGAAGCAGGATGACAGTGGTGGCGGCATCCGGATTACTAGGGTGAAGCTGCTAAAGCCCAAGGAAATGCTTCTGCTCGGCCAAGTATACCGGCTGATCAGCTCCCAAGGTTCTTATTTCTCATGTCTTTATTCTTCTTGTCTTCCGGGGTGAACTAACGGGCAATCGTATGTGGGGATTTTCTTGGTCAGAAGTTGCCAGAGCTCTGAGGCAAAGGCAGCACGAGAAGCTGAGGAAAAACCAGACTGAATTAATTAGGAAACATCAACAGCAGAAGCAGAACGGAGATGAAGCACAGGAGCATTCACAATTAGGACATGAGGTATGAACTACAACTGTTGCTATAAAATTATCCCTGCGTATTTCATGATAATATAACAACTGCTAGTGAAGAGATTTCCACTGTGACCAATGAATCGGTAGATTGAAAAAGCAAATAAAAAACAATGAAAAAATTTATCCCAGATCTAATCATAAAACAGAAAATGGTCACCCAATCATGAAGAACACAACTAATGAACTGCTCAATGCAACCGATGCTAATTTGTCAACAAATCAGCAGTTTGAAGATAACAAAAAAGAAACAAACATGCAATTTGAATTAGGAATATAAGTCTCCCTTACTGACGTATACAGTAGGTTTAGGTTGAATTCAGAAATAATACTGTCAATTCGTTTTAACACTATTTTGTTTGAATTAAACAGGTAACAAGGCAAGAAAAGGATCTACTAAAGAATACACAGATGACAATGAAAGGCAGACAATGGCGTCCTTCGCTGAAGAGCATTTCGGAAATGTCAAGCTAGTTGTGCAACAGTTTAGAAAACATATAATGAAAATCTTGAAAGAATTCACAGATAGATCTCAACCATTAGCTAATCTTGTGTGGCTGGTGTGTTCATGAATAGTTTAATGCATACTATGAAAATTTGAGTTATCGGGTAATGTTGTCAGAGATGACCTGTCTGTGAAGATAGACTTCCAATAACAGTTGATGCATGATTCTTCAGAGTTCAGTAAGGAAAATATATGTAACCATGAACTAGAATTGATAGAGAATGTATTTGCATTTCTAGTGATACTATAAGTCAAATTTACCTGATTCAGAAATCTTAGTGGATATGAGGTGAATAATCACAAGCCAATGGATAGATTGGAAGAATGCAGCCTGGGAAAGTGAAACATGGCAAAAGATGACTGCTTTTATTCTTGAAGTCAGAATCAAGTTAACTTTTACAATTACAGCATTCTTGTTCATTTATCAAGAAAGCCTAAAAATTATGTAAATGCAACGATCAGTGGGACTGCTGGAAGTTCCATATTTCCCAATCCTGGTCGAGGCAGTTTTGTGCCCACAAGAGAGCCGCCCTTGCTGCGACAGCAGCTCCAGGAAGTTTATTCACCTTTAATCCAAGCAACATGTCAGTGAAAGGTTCTACCAACAGTGTCCCAGGGCCTCCATACTCTGTTTCTATGAAGTCTTTGAATATCTGGAAAGAGTAAACCAAATAAATGCCGGTAAGATTTTTATCTACAAGTTGATTCTCTACCAATAAACAATTATTTGAAACACACTACCAATTAAATCATATGCTGAATTTTTATTTGATCTTACTCTACCCTTTATAACTTCGTGCTTTTTATCGGTGCAACTCTTCCAACTATAGAATCTATTGGTTGTCTTTGAATGTAATAATAGCATCTTAGCCTATTTTCTCATATTTTACCATGTACTGTAGCTACATCGAGATGCTCCTCTCCATTTCCTTAATCTAAAGACCTATGATGATCACACAACAAATATAGACACTTCTTTCATTTTAATCACTCCTTTATCATAATATGATAACTAAAACTTTATCTTCGCTTTTCATTTTAATCCCTCATTCTTTATTATATTATGATAAGTAAAACAAAATTGTGAGAATACCAAATCCGTCCATCTTTGAATTGACTGTGTTAGATTCTGTATTAACCCCTTGTAAATAAGTAGTAAAAAAAAAATCCTCCATTCTTTGTACATCCTCTTAATTCTCAAACTTTAACGAAAAATTTAGTTAACTTTGTAGAATGCTCATTAAACAATTTATAGGTTTCATCTTCCCTTAATTACATAATCATTAAGGGGAATGCATTAACTACTTTATATGTTTCATCTTCCCTTAATTATATTATTCTTATGAGAACATTTTGATTTTCATATTTTATGCTTCTAGCATTGTCTAAATCTCTAATTTTCTTTCCCTAGATTTACTAATTCAACAAATAATTTCCTTTCTTAGTTCCTAGATGATAATTGAACTTATTATACCTCTTAAATTTTGCTAACTTATAAGTTATATCCCTTTTGCCTCATTTTTAGCTAAATATACCTAGTTAAATTATCGTCATCTAAAACTTTGCCAATTTCTAAAATTTTTGCAACCTTTCAAACATGTCTTCTTCAAATCACTAGCTTTCTGTACTTCCTCACACCAATCTCAACTCCTCTACCTTTACAACCTTGCTATATATTTTTTCTCTTATTTTCCATCCAAGTCTGTCCACATAACATCAATTTCATCAAAACTTCATTCCAAACTTCTTTCTTCATTGTACCTTTAAAAAATCATAATATTGTCAGTAAAATTTCATCATCTACTTCGTCAAACAAATAGAGCTCAACGCTTTACAATTTTACAAATAGTTCAATTTACCTTCCTAGTAAGGAAAAGATATATTTATCTGTAATAGTTGTCCCTCTTTAAATTTCTCAAATGGTCTTTCTTCTTAAAATTATTAACAATTTTAAAATCACAAAATGTAAAATTCAAAATTTTGCTGCTCTCTTGCCTCTTCATCACTTTCCCCAAATTCAAAACCTACATTTATAATTGCATTTCCCATAGACTCCCTTTGTGAGTCCACCTAA
Source organism: Kaempferia parviflora (assembly GCA_037177295.1). Taxonomy (NCBI): domain Eukaryota; kingdom Viridiplantae; phylum Streptophyta; class Magnoliopsida; order Zingiberales; family Zingiberaceae; genus Kaempferia; species Kaempferia parviflora. The sequence goes on from JBAMIE010198130.1 coordinate 5,657, forward strand.
ATCTCCTCCAAACATAAATTATTTCAGTGCATCGTTACTAATTAGCCACTAAGAATCTCTCCTTTTGTTTTGACATCAGCACACATGACAATCAGTATCCTATTTTAATCATAGAATGAAATTTCGCACAATAAATCTATTTCCAATTTTCTTCACTTTGATAACATTTTAATTTTCATAATCTTGACCACGAGGGTATATTCTCCATTTGGAACTGGCCGACAAGGTAAACCTATAATTTCAGCCAACAATCAATTCACCCAATCGCTATTCACAGTGTTCCAGAGTAATGCTATTTGCACTCTTAACAGACACAAGTAATGAAGTTCTAATTTGTTAGGAAAGAACTATCACCTCCGCGCAAATCTTCACGACTTCATCCACGTCGTCTCTGAAGACCTCTTTGCTCTTCACAAGCTTTTTCCGGAGCTCGTCCTCGAACTTCCGCGTCTCCTATATTACTATTTCTTTTTCAGACCAAAAAAAAAAAAAAACAGAGAGAGAGAAAGGAACAAGCTATGGAAAGACAATATCAACCACAAAAAGCTTACAGCTTTGGCGAATTCAGGGATGGGATCAGGGTAGAGGTAGACGGGCTGCTGCGATGCCGCTCGCCAAGTACTGCCAGCCGATGTATCGACCGCCGCATTGATCGAAGGAGAAGGGGTGAGGCCGATCGGCCACCGAGGGAAGCGAGCGAGACGTCGGATCGCGAAGCGAAACCGAAAAGGTTCGGATAAAGCGAGCGGCAGAGATGACGAAGACATCGGCCGAAGCCCAACAGCGGAACGCCACGTCATCGAAGCAACTTCCCCCAAAATGGACCGGCCGGTTTAAGGACTCACAAAATTGAGTCGGTGGGTCGGAGTAAGAGTGAATCCGGCCCAATCAGACGGTATGGGCCGACGGCCAGGCTCAATTTAAAATATACTGCAAATTTGGTTTGCCCACCACATGCATGATACAATGCCAAGTACACTTCAAAAGAACACTTTTATTAGTCTTTTCGATCAGAAGAAAAGAAAAAAAGTACTAGTTTTTGTTACAGATAATGATTATCTTTGTTAATGTCTATTTGTATATGTCAAAATCTTAATCCAAGCTACTTGACGCAGCCTTCACCATCATTTGGAACACAAAGTACACATGATCTAATTGCTTTCTTCCAAAGCTCCTTTCATCACCAACAATGGACTTGCCTTTGTCACCTATCACTTCTCCAAACTTGCGTTTCCCCACAGCCATCATAGCGTCTTCTCCAATTGCGCGCCATCATGCCAGAAATAAAAGGAAAAGCCAAAAGAAAAAAAGGCAGGGGATGACTTTAACTAGTTGGCAGGCAAAGCGATAAGGGCTACTGATGATTATGAACAAGACCTTAACTTCATCCTTCTTAATGCAGGGTAGAGTCATTGCAGATATTTACTACATGTTCACTTTGGTTATTTAGTGAAAGAACATGTATGGTTCCTTACCCTGCCTGCTTCAGAGCGTGTTGCCGCAATAAAATTCACAACAACGGGGCATCATTCATCTTGTGAACATTATGCTGACTTTTGGGTTCCATTATTTCAGGACCTACTTCAGCACCATAAGCATGAGATTCATAGTTCTTGTAGAGAGAACAATGTCCTCACAGGATGGACTGATGACTAGTGCATGAGGTATTGCCACCAATGAGGTCTGAGGGTCAAATCCTGGTGAAGTCAGGTGCCTGCCCTCCCTTATGCACTAGTCACTGTCTGTGCTAGTAGCCCCCGTGATTTACCTACTTCGTGTTGGCTCTGGGACAGATTAACAAAGGCGTTGGGGCGAACGATTCACCTTTTACCACCAATTGCAGAGAGGACAAAAGTTCAAATCACGCTAACATTTAGGTAAATATTGAGAAAGACAGGAGGGTAAGGAAAGTGTCGAATGGTAAAGAGCCTTTAGCTTGAGGGGTTGTTCTTATGATTACTTGCTTTGTGGCCAAAGAGAATTCCAAAAGGCGGTGGAAATCCAGGAGATTGTATAAGAAACAAAGTCTGGTGAATTTAGGATGGAAAAGGAGGAAAAAATGAAAAAGAATATCATATCTTTGTTTTTCAAGAAAAAAAGAAAAATTTCTTCTCTTCCACTTAACCACTTTCAATTTAACAGCTGAAATTATGATAATTGGAAAGAGAAAGTTCAAAGTGTAGGGCTAGTCAAGTGACACGCCCTAGGTAATAAAATACACAGCATTGAATTAACTTGAGTGATTTCTATGTAGTAGTTGAATCACCACCATCATCATCATCCTTGACTAGTTATTGAATTTGTCATCCCATGTATGCATTATTCTTCAACAATCCAACACTTTTCCTCCTCTAAAGACTTTTGCTTGTCCGAGGCAGCTTTACAGCTGCAATATAAGATTCAGACAAATGACATAAGATCAATTTGATTTTACTTTAGTTTGAATTTTCCCGTCTGATCAGAAACCAAATCTTCACCTACCTTTTCCCACTCATTCATGTAGCTCTGGAAGCTTACAAGCTTATTCTATCGATTATACAATTAATAAAACAATAATGACACTGTCTGAATGATGTGTGAAAGACAACTGCAACTGTTCCATGTTGCTCTGGTTCAAGGAAACGGCTCCCCATTGACCAGTGAACTCACAGGAAGAAGCCAGGTAGTTCTACAAGTCGTAGGGATGAAGTCATAAAGAGAAGCAAATTAAGGAACCGTAGAATACAACTCCTAATCAAGATGCTATGTACAGTACCATGAGGATTCTGCAAAGTTTCAAGGTCCCACTTACACTGTTTTCAATTGGGCACAGATACGTTTGTTTTCTTGCAGATGATGTGGATCTCAACACAGTCTTCAAGTTCGTTAACAGCACAGGCAATAGCAAATTCCTTGAGCTGTGTTGGTTGGACGCATTCCGACCAACTCTCATGATTCCTCTGCCTGATCCATCTTCTTTCTCCATGCATCATGTTACCGTCCCCCACAAAGATACCGCCACTATAGCAGAGTGATTTCATCTGCAATCACAGATTTTATGAGATAATGATTAATATCTAGAAGAGATATGGGTGATGACTCCATGTCCACTTTAACCATTTTCCTGTCAAAGGTGTAAAGGAAGATTAATGTCTACTTTGGTGAAGCTAACAGATTTTTTGAGTTTGCAGATGCTTTTTGGTGTCTACCATAGCTGATGACTGATTGTATGTATGGTTTCTTAGCTTGCATAACAAAGTATGAAGCAAGAGTGGTCCAGAATTCAGATCACAAAAGCTTTCAGCAGATTTAGGTTCTTCACATGTTTGTCCTTTTTTAGATGTCGTAGGCAGTAGGCTTACATTTTCGAATATCTAATACATGTATTGATGTCTATCTTCATCCTGCAATTTTTCTACAGCAGTTCTTAACCCAATGCTTTATCTAAGGGCCAAACATTTGACTAATTAATTAGCTGCTACCACCACTACTACTACTAGATAGCTACTCATTATTGAACTGCTGCTGAATGCTGATTCACTATGTCCTTTATTTTCACTTGGATAGAAAAGAAAAATCAGTTCTTATATTGCAAATTTTAATACATTCTTTGAATGGCCAATGGCTCATTATAAAAAAAATGAAAGCATTTGCAGTACCTCCAGGAACACAGCCTCAAGATGACTGTCACTTCAGGCTGACAAGCATGTTGGAGGTGAAACACACGCACATCATGCATGAGACTCATAATTCACAATGCTCAAGTAGCAAGACCTAAACAAAACAACAAAAAGAAAGCTCTCATCATGGACATTGTGCTGAGGCTGAGGCTGAGGATGAGTCAGAGATTTTGACTAGAAACAATGGAACAGTACTGTGAGATCTGAAACGTCATCAGTTACCTTGTTATCCTGCTGGGATATTGAATTTACTATTTTTACAACTAGAACAGTCAGCTGGCTCTCTCTTCTTTTCAATAATCAATACACTCTATTTGCAACAGTCCCCACAGTCATCAGAAGGAATACATATCTTTCACACTTGCACCACACAAAATAATGGGAGCCAACAAATGGAGCAACTATAATGACTAAAAAGAAAAGAAGAAAAATCCTAGCCTTCCACACTAGAACGGAAACAAACCAAACTCCTGCACAAAATACTACTGAATCTGCCAAACCAATATGATAGTCAATCCTTATACAATACCTTCCACTAGCTACTCAATGGCTATTGTGTTTGTTAAGCTTCCTTCTCTTCGTTGGTTGAGATAAGGAGGAAGATGAGATCCTAGAATCCCTCTTAGATGGACTAGATACCCTGTGCTGTGACAGAATCATTGGAGACTTTCTTAGCCTTCGCTCTATAACAGCTTGTCGCATAATTCCATAGCAATTGGAGATTCTCTCCTAAAAAGACAAATTTGAAACTCTGAATTGATGCAGCCATCAATTAGTTTATGTATCAAAACTAGTGATCATCAATATCAGTTACCTCAGTTAGTCCAGCGCACCATGATGCTGCAATTGTAGGACTGAAAACCGCTAGATCCCGAGTTCCATCCGCTGCACGGATTACGGCAGCCGCAGCGAGGGCCGATGGGCAATGAGCTGTGATGTCAATCTCTGTTGCAACATAGAGTTGAGAACAAAGCACTACATCTGCTAGAATTGGTATGACAAAGATGTTTGTTTTTTAATAGTACCCGGCATTGCTGCTAATATGATTTGTGTGGCTTTCGATGCCAAGATTCTTGCTCGCTTGCTGGAAGAATATATCTTATAAGCAAAGAAATCAACAAAACTGAAGGGAGTCACAGTTTGAAGCCTCCAATTTAATGCAGTGAGCACAAGCAGTTCCATGCGAAGCACAACACGAGGCTCGAAGATGAACTTTGCATCCTCCACCTAAAAAACTAACAATTTTTTATGCATGCTTGGTAAATGTAGCATGACTGTTCTTGATTAATTACTTCAATCACCTGCAGGTCCGAAAGCGTTGGGACAAGTGTTTCCTCCAGTTTTGCAGCTAGGGAGAGGCAAGCTACTGATACAAGTTGCAGTGCCCATCCATTTTGCTGCATTGTGATACAACCACTATTAGATTACCCATACAACAAGCAATGAGAGCCCAAGCAAAAAGTGTACATTCAACCAATCATAAAATACTTCTCTCATAATTCAGCATATTCTGTCACTTTGACATATTCGATCGACATTAAGATGTATTTACTTCATCATCATCAATAATCCAAATATTTTAAGAAAAAAAAGACAGAGTAGATGAATATCGATCTACCTGCAAGCGGTAAGAAGCAAGGAAACGATCCACGTAGGAAACGGCGAGATACGCCGTCAGTGGGCGGAACCGATGACAAGCGCGCACCTGAAACACAACGTTAATCTGACTCGGCGCATGTTAATGGGAACACAGAAGACAGTTCTAGGATGCACTGTTGCGCCGGAGATATGACCTTGAGAATCCAGTCGACGGCGTCGCGCCGTGCCGCCGGGTCTAGCGATTCGGCCTCGAACCGAACCGAACCGACCTCGGTCGCAGCCGACGCCGGCTCGCCCTCTATGGCGACGGATTTGTCGGGATTGTGACGGTGACTGGTGAATTCGCCAGTGTCCTCCGTGCAGAGGAGATCGTCGAAGCAGCCGGAGGAGGCCGACGGAGAGGGCGGC
>JBAMIE010198139.1:0-11321 GCA_037177295.1 Kaempferia parviflora
ATAAATAACACAATTTTACTGTAGACACAAAATTGAGGAGTTTGTTGTTTAGTGGTTCTGTATGCACGTGAACTTCTGTCTTTTTGATGTGTTTGCAAGCCTGAATTTTTATGTGTTCTCGTAGTATTTGAGCTGGGATAGAATTCAAACAGATTAAATGGATTAACTGTCAATATACAGACAACACTAACTCTGAAAACCCTCACGAGTTATATATTAAATAAAATAGATCAACCATTCAGCAGCGTGCATAATCAATTCATTTCTGTATCAACATCGATCTTAAAAGTTTATTGATTCAATCTACTAAAAATTAATGGAACTACATCGACGATCAATGGAGTTGCTAGATGGTTTTTTGTTTTGCCATTTTTCTAACACTGATGCATTTATGTTGATATAGAGTCTTCAAGCTAAAGCATGATCAAAAGATGTTCCAACAGTTTAATGTAATTAATATGATAGTTCCATCAAACTAGCATGAGATTTAATCTATCTATCTGCGCTTCACAAAAATTAGAAACTGAGACTCAACTGTCATAAACACTCATCTACATTGTATTAATTTCATTGGGCCCATTCCACAATTGCAATAGATCACTAAAAGCAACAGCTAAACTCAATGAGCCTATATAACGACAATAATTTAGCTTGTGAAATTTCAAAATTTTAAGTGGCTTGATATTCAGTATCAAAAAGGCAAACTAGTTAAACATCATATCAAATATAATGTTGTGTGTCATTGTTTTTTTGATCAGTAATGAGACAACATTGACAATTGAACAGCAGCTTTGAAGTATCACTTACATAAATTGGATGTAATGGAAACAAGACGGTTGGGTAGCTGATGCATGGCCATGGCAGAGCTTGCAGTATATGATCGAGAAAGGGTGCCTGGTGAACTCTTTAGACGAGTCTTGATCCATGAATCAAGATGAAGCAATTCTTAGTGATGATAGAATGAATAACACTAGGATCGGCCTGTAAAATGAAAGGATCTTAGATGATGAAAAAAACTTGGTATATTTGATCTTTGAGCAGAAGGAGATCATTAATCTTCTTTTGCCTGTTTCTTTAGGGAGGAAAAGTCAAGGGAAGGAATTTCATTTTTATTATTATAACAGATTTGCTGGTTCTTGGTCTGCCTTTGAGCTGAAAAATTTTAGGAAAGAAGAAATCCTAGTTTCTCCAGCTTCTGTTCCTTACAAGTAAATAAAGAGAAAGAACTTCTTTCAGTTTTCATCTTCTAATTCCATGGACACAAAGACAAAACAGATCATAGTGATTACCTTGAATTCACCGCTAATACCATCTTGTTCAAGAAATGGAGGTCCAGCATCCCCCTCCTCAAATAATACAATCCTGTCAGCCATACTATGAGAAGAAGGTTGAATGGGCCCGTTGCCCAATCCGGAGTCGCACAACCCGTGCATCCGGAGGACGAAGCCACGCGTCGCCATTGGATCCGAGCGTGGAAGCACGAGGAGGTCGGTGCCGAAGGAGGAGACGGCGACGACTAGAACAATGGGCCGGAGTTACGTTGCATTGACTTGTATTAAGCCCAACGCAATTCGATCCAATTAATAAGAGGTCCAATTTTTAAAAAAGGCCTATATACAAAAAAAAAAAACCCTAATTTTACAATGTATATAATTCTATTTTATTTTTTAAATATTAACTTCAAGAAATATACTTTACACTTTAAATTATACACAATATTGTATTGAGTTCTATAGATGTTTTATACTTTACACTCTAAAGTATGCACATAATATTATTACCTTTATTATTTTTTTTTTTTTGATAATTCAGGATTAATTATAAGGTAAACAATTTTTCTACTAATTTATCTATCTAATAAATTTGAAACAATTAAAATATTTACCTGATTTAATATTTATTACCTTCATTTATTGTGGCAATAAAGGTGATTACATTGCCTTCATTTATTGAACCTCAGAAAAGGCCACCTCTAAACTAAATATAAAGCATGTGTGCATGGAGATCTACAAAACTTGCACACATAGAAACTCCCATGGGAGATTGGAGGTGTCTTGTCTTTGTCTTCACAAGGAGACAAACTAAAGCAAGCAAAAATAATAAAGGAGACTAAGTTGACATGCATGATTGAAACATGGGATATCTCTTCACCTTTGTATATATCCCTTCTCTCCTTTTCACTCCACCACCAACCTCAACATGACAAGATCAAGAGACTCCAAGCAAAGCAAAGCAAAGCAAGGCAAAGCAATATAATTAAAGAGACTCCCCTTTTCCCTAACACACTCATCCTCCCCACTATGCACAACAAGTTCATATAGACTACCTAAAAAGCCCCATTATCTTTAAATATATAAGAATATGTGAGTTTGTATATATGTTCTTTCACTGTGAATCTACAACTTAATCCTTCCATTTGGATCATCCTAATTAACTGCTAAGTAGCAGCAAGTGCAAGCATGAGATGAGGAAATCCTGAAGAGATGTTTGGCCAGAGCAAAACATGGATGTTTCTTTGTCCACCACTATGGCATAGCAACTTATTATTATTTGATAAATATGACTTTGTTTTCTAGGTACACACATTCTGGATCATGCTCCCAAAGCCCTCTAAAGTCACGACATGAAGATTCTTTCACTCTTTCTTTCTTCTACTTCTTCTTCTTCTCTTCCATTGGGAGATGTGTAAGTGTAAAAGTATAGGTTTGGTGTTATCTAAGTGGGGGAATATTGCAGTGGCCATGCATGCATGCATGCGCAATTAAGTTTTGCATAAACCACTGTGCAGTAATTATTCATTCGAAATATATTTTGTGTAAAGAAATGGCAGATAGTTGGCTTAGTTCTGAACATGTAGGTTCGTACCTCAACTTGCATGATTATAATTATTAAAATTGCCCCTCACATGAACTTCTCTGCTTCCCATTTGCATGCCTGCTGATTTTATGCCTTATATAAAACCCTAGAAAGCAGCACTTCTCCAGTTCCAGTACATGCCACACTCTTTTTTTCTCCTCTTCTTTGTATATATATCACCATTCTCCTGTTTCTATCTTAATTTACAGCACAGACAGTTTGCTCCTTTCAGAGTTTTCTCTTAGAAGAAACTCTTCATGAAATGAAGAAAGAGATTTATCTATCTATTTATCTATCTAGATATTGATTGAGTAAGCTGAAGATGTAAGCAGCGATATTGGTGAGGTTCAATCCGATGATTGACTTACAAACAATGGTAAGCCCTTCTCAGATTGAGCCGCGCCAATATCACTATACTTGGACACATCTTCTCTTCATCCGTTTGTCTCTTTAAGATTGCATATTCACTTAGATTACAGTACTAAATTGAAGTTAGTGTTTATTGCTTCAGATATAATTGATCATTAGCTTTGATCATTGTATTGGTTAATATGACAGAAGAAGAGGAAGGAATACTTCACTTTGATCAGAAAAGGAAGGTATAGTTCATTTTGATTTCCAGCAAATTATGTATGACTTAACTTTTCTGATTTTTCCCCTATTATATAGGAAGCAATAGTTCATTTTCAGAATCGTGATTGTGCTAACTTACAGATAGACTAGAACCAACTCTGCCACAATCTCCATTCTTGTGTTTCTCCTCATCTAAACATGTTCTTTCGAACCAGCTCATGAACTTCAAGGGGAGGAAAAGCTAAATTTTCAGGTCTGGAAAATAAAAAAGGAAGTGGAAATCTTTGCAAATTCAATAGAAATGAAGAATACGCACAAATGATAATATAATTTGTAGAACCTCAGATCCTGTGTTGGTTCGTTGATGATCTCCTATTTCTCCTTTTTTTTTTTTTTTGTTGATTCTTGATTAGGAGAAACGTGCATGCCTGATAAAATGGAGCTGCACAAGAAGAAGAAACGGTAAAAGAAAAACAAGCACAGCTTATATAATAAACACCCATACGGTGAGCCGATTACAGAAGCAATCCAGTTACTAATTACTGCATATTGAGACATAATAACTAAGAGATGCATCTTCTCAAAAGCAGCCAAGAAGTAAGGAAGTCTTGCATAGTCAATGAAACAACAACAGATCAAAATGAAGGTCCTCACATGAAACAACAGATGGTCAGTGAAACAACTAAGAGATTGTATTAATAGTAATTCGTAGGTATTTTAAATTGACATGAAGGTCCTCACATGAAATAATGGTTTTAGAATTTAACTGAGAACGATGGCAAAATTTCATAGTGGAGAGGTTGAAAAATCATTCCATTAGCTAGATTAGAATGATGAGATATCTGAGTGAGCACAACAGATATAAGTAAATGACCTCAATCAAGCAATTATATAACACTCCTTCAAAATTTTCACATGGTTTGATGGAATTTAAGTATATGTAGGAGTTCATTAAATCAAAATTGACTTCTTCCTTATATAAGTAAACCCTAATACTTAGCAAACTTAATAGAACCCTACCATTTTCCCATTCTTAAGATTATATGTTGGTGCTAATCAAGAGTAATTGTAGCCTCCAACTAAAGTGGTGTACAAAAACTCAGTCTCATGCCTAAGTCGCGGAATTTTTTTTGTTTTTTTACTAGTATAGATAACAATCACTCCAACAATTTTCAGCACTCTGTATTTAACTTTACTGAATGTTTCTAGCTCAGCGAGTATTTACGAAAATGGAGGTCTGCAATAATTAAATTGTTGTTTCAAATCCAGGGGAAAACACTGAAGTGATAAGGTGCTCAGTTGAACTATGAATTGAACAAGTAGTGAAGCCCTTGAATGGGGTGTACATCGATCCGCAATGAGGCAAACGTTTATACGAACAAACTAATGGACAACCAGTTGCAGTGAAGACCTGATCTCTGTCATTGATCCCAATAGTTCGTAGACAAGCATTGCCATCTGTTAACTTAGTGTTCATCCTAGGATAATTGACAACCAGTTGCAGTGCAGACCTGATCTCTGTCATTGATCCCAAAATTTCGTAGACAAGCATTGCCATCTGTTAACTTAGTGTTCATCCTAGGATAATTGAGGCCGGTCATTGCCAAAAGGAACACAAAAGCCCTAAATTACGATACGGAAAACAAGGAGCCTAAAAGATCCATTTTCAATACAACAAAGGAACCCTAGGAGATGAGTCAGACAATCGATCGAACATACCAGGGAATGGCGTCGCATCCGTCCTCGGAGAACTGGCCGAAGAGATCCTCGTCAGCGTCCATGATTTCCCTAACGGAGGCCATCCTATCGACCTCCACATCCGCACAAACTCCAAACTTGATCGACCAAATTAGCCAAAAGAAAAAAAAAACAAGGCAATTGCTCAATCTGCTTCTCCGGAGGAATCGGAAGGCAAATCCGGAAGAGGGGGAGGCGGCGCAGGATTGCGGCGGTGTCCGCGGCATGACTCGGCTCCTACGGGAAGAAATAGTACGTTGACATTGTCGTCTCAAATAAAATATTTTAAATTATTTTTAAATACGTATTCAACGTTTAAAATTTCAAACTATTTATAAAATATTGACATTTATATATATATTTTTTCTTATGAGAGAAAGGGCAATTTAGTCATTTGAAAGGATAAACATTCCCTCAATTTATATTTCTTATTTGTCTGAAAATTTATTTATTTAAATTTTGAACTGGCGAATGCCTCGAAAAACATAACAATCGCTTCCTCGCCGGCTCGCCAAAGAAGACGAGTCGCCGGCGAAAGAAAAGATCGGCGATTGCCGTGCGATGCCAAGAGACATCTCGTGTTACGTGAAGCTGCTGCGGTCCCTCTCGCAGCCCGCTTTTTCCGGTGGCCGCTCCCCCTCATCCGACGCCGGCGTCGGATTCCGTCGGAGAAGCAGTTCGTCCTATTTCCGCCTTCCCTCCGACGGAATCCTCCGCCTCTCCGTCCTCAAATTGGACGGATCATCCTTCGGTACTCCCCTTCCCTCCCGTTTTCTCCCCTCCCCTTTTTTCTTTCGGATTGGCTACGATTTGTCTGTTTCCGCATGCATTGTGGGCAGATGTGCGAGTCGCGAGGACGGCGTCGGTTAGGGATCTCAAGGATGCGGTCGAGGATCTCTTTAGTGAGTTGCGCGACCCCGAGGACGGGAAAGGCTCTATTTCTTGGTAAATGGAATCCGTTCATCTCCTTTTTCAAAACTAGGGTTCTTTCAGCAAATTACCACCAAGATGGTTCTTTTATGCTCTGGTTTATTATTGCTTGCAAGCACTACGTTTTCAGAACTAGGGTATATATTGTTTCTTTTAGGGTTCGCTTAATCCACTCCCAATGGCAGGTCTCATGTTTGGGGTCATTTTTGCTTATGCTACGAAGAACACAAGCTAACAGATGACAAGGCGTGTTTGAAGACCTTCCGAATCAACGATGGAGATCAGGTCATCACTGAAACCTGTTCTCGCTTTCCTTCATTTGTAAATTCAGTTTTTCTGGTCGTTAGAAACAAGTATTACGAATGCTTGTTTATTGTTCCTGCAAGTCTCATGCTCTTCAGCAAATCATCATATTCATGGAGAAGCACTAAAACTTCGTCCTCTGCTTCTTCACTTTTGGATTTGTACTCTGTGGATACAGAGCATTAATTTCTCATTGCTCTTCTAAAGATTGATGCTGACTGTCTTGGTATCATTAAATGCAAGCTCTAAATTCTTGGCTGAAGTAGAAATGTTTCTGAATGATCTTCTTGTCTTTCATAATTCATTTTGCTTTAAAAGACCTGAAACAGTCTTTGTGTGAGAAGACTATCATTTCATATGCATGCTATTTAGTAATCACAACCATCGAATATGCAAAGACTACCCCATAAATAGGCCATCTTAGGCTTGGTTCTATCTAGGAGAAAGATAGGAGGGGGGAGGTAGCACAGGGAAAGAATGACAAAATACATATTGATCTTATATCATTGATATACTTTTTTGTGTTACTTTCTCTTCCCTTCCTCGCTTCCTACCTGCCAATGGTAGACGTAGAGATTGTATTGGAATGATATCATTTTTTGTGAAGATGCATTCCTTAGTAATCAGTCCTTAATATCATCTTGATCTTGTGTATGATATTCTTGCCTCTTTGCTTCCTATGGAACCTTAAAAGTTCATTCTTATGTATACTTTGTTGGTTTTGCCTTTCCTTTTGATGCAGCTGCACTTTATGAGACATCTTTCTCTCAATCAAGGATCAAACAAGAGGAAATCAAGTAATGCTAGAGCTAAACTGGACCAACAGCGATTGTGAGGCTCTAGAAGTCATTATTTTTCATGGTTATTGATTTCGCCAGCAATGAAACTACTAGCATTGTCCTTTGTTAACCCTGATGAATATTGCTTATTTTCTCTGGCTGAAGGTCACCAACAGATTCAAAAGTTCAGGGTGAAGTTTGCAAGGGAGTTAGTTCTAGTCCATTGGTAGACAAGAGCAATCAAAGTTTTGGTCGGATTGGATCCGTAGAACTGAAGTTGCGTCGTCTATGTCTACTTGGTGGACGGTCTCGCTACTCAAGGCTGAGGACAACTCAGGTGGCGGAAATTTAGAGAGAAATCACTTTGATAGCCCAGAAATGGACCAAGGGTGCATCAAATTGAACCAAAGCATTTCCTCGATGGAAATAATTTTGTTTTTTCGTAGCACTTTGCCAGTGCAAACAAGGATGTCAATATCAGTTGTAGAAGGTTTCTTTTGTTTCTTGCTATTCATTGGAAGATTTAAATTTTTCTTGATGATGTTTTGGTCAATCTCTTTAATCTTTACATCTTTTAATAACTTCATGATCCCGATAACACCTCTACAAGAATTTCATAAAAAGATCACATTAACACTCTGAACCTTACTTCTTTCTCATTAACTATGCCATAAGGCTGTACATTGTAAAGGCATAAATAGTCACATTGTAAAGGCCTTCTGTTTATTATAAGACTTGTAAAGGGTAGAAAGAAATATGAGAATAAAACTTGATGAAATTGCATTTTAAGGTGTAAATAGAAAAAAAAATGTGAGATATCTGAGTGCATTGATGTGGTCATGACAATATCTGATGGAGTATCTAGCACAAGCAAAATACAAAGCCTCTCTAGCTAACGATCAGTCGAGGTAATTCATGATGCGATCTTAATAAAGACGATGATTTGAAGGGCGAATATGTACAAAATAAAAGCAGATCTTAGAATCATGAGCTTTTGTTGGCTTTCGGTTCTGCCACCGGTATGATGTGGCCTTCTATGAGACTCAAATGGATAGTCCATTGTAGGTTCAGAACCAAATATGTTCTTTCCAAAGTGGTTCCTTGCGGTGTCCATCTTCCTCTTCAGTGAATTCAATCTCTCCAGCTCTTTCTCTTTAGTTTGTATCTCAGTTAATAATCCTTCTGCTTGAACCTACAACAGAAGGGATGAAAAAGGTAACGGTACAATGATCAAACAAGGTCTCTAGGAAGCTTTTTTAGAAGTTAGGGCGAACCTGCTTTGAAGTCAATTGTTCGATTATGCTGTGGAGTTGCTTCTCCAGTACCTTCTCTCTTTGAGCTGCAGACAAAAGAATCATCTTTCGATATATATTTGATTACTCTGACCCAAAAAAAAGATCAAGAATCAAGAGAAAAGTCAATAACACGTCGCATTTCAAGTGTGTTATTGTCGGACCTTTTTTCCTACACAAACCCACAACAATTATCATGCAGTTGCCAGCTAAAATCCTGAATATCCTTTTTTTTCTCCAGAGTTAAGACATTTTACAATATATAGTTTCTTCATGGACTGTAATACGAGGCAAAAGGTATGTAACGGAAATTAAGTCAGAGGATATGAATCTTTTCTCACTTGAACATAGAATTTTGCTATAGACAGTAAATCTAATACAACAAAGTTTAGTTTGACTCATATATCAAATCAAGAATGTCTAATGCGAGCAGTGACAAACTCAGAATTCATATTTTTGTTAAAATTAATTTCCAATTTTGTATTTAGGAGGTTCATCTTGCTTTGTTGAATGGAGTCTACAAAAAGCCTTTACAAACTTTAGTCATTAGCGTTATCAACCTTAAAAATCATAAAAGAGGCGATACTGTTTTTATTACTTCCGTTATATTCCAAAGTTAACCTTAGTCTTCATTGCAGTTCAAAAGAAATCACATCCTTCAAGGCTGATTTCAACATAAATGTTTATGATACCAGAAAATCTAATCATGGACATACCAGAACAATATTTCCCAATAATAATTAGTTTAAAGGTGTAGAATTAGAAACATTGAAAAAGACAAACATCTCAGAACATTCTTTAGGATTCTTGTGACTGAAAGTACCTGAAGTAGGCTTCTTTGAAGATTCTTGCTGAACCAATGCCCATTCACTCTCCAATCTCTGGATTATCACTTCCATTGAAGCCTACCAGAAAAAGTAAATAGTGTAAAATAATCTGTAATTATGTCATTTCGGATCTATCAAAAGACAACTGAAACTTACCAACTCCCTTTTCTTCTCCTCTAGGTCATTCAGCTTAAAACTTTCTGATAATTCTCTTTCAAGCTGAAACTTTTCTTGACTAATGGAATCAGCTGACAAGGTATCATGTTGGTTCTTATCCTTGGAAAGTAATGTTTTTTCCATCTCAGCTTTCAGATCCTGCTCTACTAACTCCATTTCCTGTTAAAGTATGAGTTAACACCGTTGCTTCACAGGCTCTACAACATAACCACATAATCACATGAATGTCTGAATGTTTTGGGAAGGATCATGTTATCCGGTTGAGTCTAATATAGTCAGCTCGAATATAGATCGTGTAAACAAATCTTCCACATTCCCACAAGTCTACAATCTTCGACATGGATATTTCAGACATGAATCCATTTGATATACAACAAACAAGACGTAGTAAAACAAAGAAGAAACTAATTGAAATGTAGTATAAATAATATGCTAGTTCAAAAGCAATAACACATTCTATAGCTTCCAACTAGTTCGATAGCTAAGCACTACAGAATCAGATCAGTTCTTAGGAAGTCTTTAAAGACACATTTAATATTGTCTATCATTAGAGATTAGAACTG
Source organism: Kaempferia parviflora (assembly GCA_037177295.1). Lineage (NCBI taxonomy): Eukaryota > Viridiplantae > Streptophyta > Magnoliopsida > Zingiberales > Zingiberaceae > Kaempferia > Kaempferia parviflora. The sequence continues at coordinate 10,038 of JBAMIE010198139.1, forward strand.
TTTTTGTTCACTGAATGTGATTTTGAAGTGCATACACATCCCAAATAATTTGGCTAAGATTGAGACCTATGAAAAAGGATGAAGGAAAAGAAACAGTATAACCATGAATTGTGCATACTCTAGCTACTACCATACCACAGAAATAAGAACTGTTTTACAGAAAAGTAGGGAAGAACACTGCATGAAGAATAAAGAAAATAAAGGTTACAATCCCCAACCTTCAGTTTACTTTGTAGACGGCTAGACTCCTGCAATTTATCCTGGATCTTCTTTTGGCAATTAGATATTGCCTTTTCATATGCATCATTTTCTTCCTGGAGGGTCGTCTCCCGAAGTTGTGCCTAGAGATTGTGCAAAAGAATGATTTGAAGAGGGAAACAACAATCAGAAGACTGATCATATCAAACGATAAGAACAGCTAGAGCAACAAGTATAAATGTGCAGGATCTGTCTCCACATCTTCCTACAGATTTAGAAAAATATACTATTTCAAACAAAGAATTAAATAGGAAAGAAAAGGGGGTAATTTGGTAACTATTGTATCGGGATTATCAGGTAAGATCACATAGATTGGTGTACGCAAACAGGTGGATCAAAATGTGCCTATGCAACGGAGGAGGAGGAAGAAGAGACCTGTTCTCGGGTGGTGGAGTGGGCGTTCAATTGGAGGGTGAGGGCGGCGTTGGAGGCGAGGGAGTGGGCATGGAGATCCGGGAGGCGCTGGGAGATGTGTGCGGGAGGGATCCTGAGCCGCAGGTCCTGGATCGACCGCCTCAGCGCCGCCGCCTTGGCGTCAAGCTCCGCCGCATACCCCTGCTGCTCCGCGGTGAACACCACAGGGATCCCCGCTTCCACTCCGCCGTCCCCCTGCCCGCTCCCTCCCACCACGTCCGCCGCCCACGCCAACAGCCCCGCCATCGCCTCCCCGTTCTCGATCCCGAACTCAAACTGGTCCCTTAATAATTCTTACATGGTTCAACCTAACCAACTTCGAATTGGATCATATTTGAATCAACACGCATCGATCTCAATATCAAAAGTTTCTGAATCTTCAAATGAAGCGTTTGATTTACATATTTTTTATTTTTATTTTTAAAAAACTAAATATAAAAAATACAAATCAAATATCATTTTTTAAAAAATAAAAATAAAAAACACGCCAATCAAATGTCCCCTAATTTATTCTCTAACATTATTTCTCATATCTTCAGTCAGTATATAGATCTTCATCTTCCTCATCATCGTTTCGTCGTCAGTGGTAGGTTCGGAGAACAAGAGCACCTG
>JBAMIE010198164.1:0-11319 GCA_037177295.1 Kaempferia parviflora
CTATTATAGTATCCTAAGGGGAGCCTTATAGGTAACTGGTAACCTGAAGCGTGAGGCCCTTGAGAACCTGTCCGATCGGCCTTAGCCGATCGGGAGATGATGGAGAGTAGAGCTCTGTAAGTGTCTGATAGAGCCGGAGAGTTGTGCCCCTACGAGCATGTTCGATCGACCTTAGTCGATCAGAAGATGATGAGGAGCAGAGTCCCATAAGCGTCCGGCAGAGCCGGGGAGTTGGACCCCTGAAAGCCTATATGATCAACCTTAGTTGATCAGGAGATGATGAAGAGCAGAGGTCCATGTATAGTCAAGTGGGGAATGAGATCCAGGGAATAAGTCCGACCGACCCAGCCATTTGGTAGGGGAAAGATTCTATCAAGTAGGTTGCTATGTTCTGACTAGATTTAGACTTCGGCTTGGTTCTCGTTGACCCATGAATCCATTTAGGGCCTTCCTAATGCTCCGCATGAATAATTATTGATTAACATTAAGGTAATTACCATATTATTATTCGCAGTAACGGCAGGGTGAAAAAGAAAGGAGTAAAAAATAAAAGCACGAAGAACAGCAGGATTCACACGATACGTTACAAACTAATCTCTTCAAGCTAACAACGTGATTCTGCTACCGGTCCTTATATTGTTCATCTTCTTCTCAATGCAGCTGCCACTTCGTTTCCTTGGATGCATTTATCGTTTGAGATCATGAAAAAGATTTGTCCTTCAAAAACTAATCTTCTTTCTCTACTTCTTTTTCTAATTATTCCTGCGTCAGTGGCGACTGCGTCAGAAATGGAGGAGAAAGCCATCTATCTCGTAATGATGGAAGGAGAACCAGTGGCATTTCGTCAAGCAGCTGCTACGCCATCAAAGACACACAAACCATTACAATATAAAAGGTACAGTAAGTAGTTAGGAATCGGTGGTCATGTTTTCATGTTTAGGTTTTATTATTTTAAACTCATGCAGGGAACATGCAAAGCTTTTGGTGAAGTCTCATGACCAACTTCTCGAGAGCAATCTCGACGTGGAGAGCTACCAAAAAGTGTACAGCTTCCACCACATAATCAATGGCTTTGCCGTCCATACCACTCCCACTCAGGTACTTCTTCATAAAACATCACTGAATGCTTCAGGCACTTGCTCATAGACAATTTGGTACAGGCAAAGAGGCTCGAATCCATTCCCGGTGTGCTAACAATAGAGAAGGATCGAAGAGCCAAGCTGATGACAACCTACACACCCCAGTTCTTAGGGATCCCTCAACGAGTATGGCCCCAAGCAATGGCCGGCGCCAAGTATGGAGGAGAAGGCATGCTAATTGGCGTCATCGACACAGGCATCGACCCCAACCACCCCAGCTTTGCTTGTTCCGAATCCCCCTTGCCTCAAAACTCAACATCAGACAGTTGCACTACTTCGCTCTTCGGTTCACTTTCCTGCCAGACAGGTCCTCTGTTTCCTCCAGGTTCCTGCAATGGCAAGATAGTTTCTGCTAGGTTTTTTGCTCGTGCAGCCGCCACAACTCTTCCCTTGAATGCTTCCAGGGACTTCTCGCCCTTTGACGAGCTTGGACATGGCAGGTGATCATGCAGAGGAGTGATAATTAAGTCAGTCTGTCGCTTTTGTTCTTTATAATTATGGTGGATTAAGTTGTTCTGCCACAGCCATGTAGCTTCCATTGCAGCTGGGAATTGGGGAGTTCCTGCCGTCGTCAATGGTTTCATGTATGGATTTGCAAGCGGAATGGCTCCTCGTGCAAGGCAACACTGCTTGCTCTTCTTGATTTTCTGCACAAAAAAACTGCTTAAAATTAACTTCGTTTTCAATTTTTTTTTTTAAACAGGCTTGCTGTTTATAAGGCTCTGTATCCTGCAGGTGGAAGTGTTGCTGACATTGTGTCGGCCATTGATCAAGTAAGAACTGAATCATAGATTTTGCGTCATAACTCCAAAAAACAATTGATGTTTTGTCTCAATCATCTAATCAATCTGTAGGCCGCACGCGATCGAGTTGATGTGCTGGTGCTCTCCGTCGGCCCAGATGAGCCGCCGGAGGGCACCGTTAGCTTCATGAGCATGCTCGACATCGCGTTGTTATTCGCGAGAAGAGCAGGCATCTTCGTCGCTCAGGCCGCCGGCAACCAAGGCCCGACCGCTGCCACAGTCTCATCTTTCAGCCCTTGGGCAATGGGTGTGGCAGCGAGCACTACAGGGAGAGTTTACGCGCCTACTCTTCTCACCGGCGATGCTCATCGACTACAAGGCGTTGGCTTAACAGGTAACAAGTAACTTAGAATTTAATCCAACATTATCACTTCTTCCAATGTAACAATTGATCATGCACATTTATTAATTTTAGCACCAACTCCGGGAATTGGGCTCTTCCAGTTTAAGCTCATCGCGGCGAAGGACGCTGCGATGAAGAACAGTTTGGATTCAGAAGAATGTCAATTTGCAGATGCACTGAAACCTGAATTGGTGATCAACAGCGTTGTGATATGTTCATTCTCACAGGGGTTTCTTAATGGAACCTCATCTCTCGCTGCCATACTTGACACCGCAAAAGCTCTTCATTTCATTGGATTTATCTTCATCGCCAACCCTGCTTACGGCGACTTCGTCGCCCATCCTCTTCCTTTTACCGTTCCCGGAATCATGATCCCTCGAGTAGCTGATGCGCAGGTGGTAAAATCTTTGTTTTATTACATTTTTGGAGTTGAAATTAAGATCCTGTTGGAGGTCGATGCAGGTGCTCATGGCGTACTACGAGAACAACACTTGTAGGGACGAGAGAGGTGCGGCGATCAGCTACAGAGCCACCGGAGCCATTACAGAAGGCCGGCACGCGTTCTTCTCCGATGACGCGCCTGTCGTCTCGCGGTTCTCATCACGAGGGCCTGGCGTCGTGGACAACCAGAAGAATCTGGCTGACGTCCTGAAGCCGGATATCCTGGCACCGGGGGAGCAAATTTGGGCGGCCTGGAGCTCGCTTGGCGTCTCCGACCCTGTACTCTCTGGCGACGGCTTCGCTCTGCTCTCAGGGACGAGCATGGCGGCGCCGCACGTGGCCGGAGTCGCGGCGCTCATCAAGCAGCTCCGCCCCTCGTGGAATCCCTCCATGGTAGCCTCCGCCCTGTCCACCACCGCCTTGAATCATGACCGCCGGGGGCGGCCGCTTCAGTCGCAGGGCTCGGACCTGTACTCCTCGCGCCCGTCGACTCCGTTCGATCACGGCGCCGGAATGGTGAACCCCGAGGCGGCGCTCGACCCGGGATTAGTCTTCTCCGCCGGTAATGATTTAATCACGCATCATTCATCAACTGCCGTAGGTTTGACAACGTCCTCGCATTGTTACAGAGTTCGAGGACTACACCAACTTCTTATGCGCGTTGCCCAACGTCACGCAGGCGCTCGTCCGATCCGCCACCGGAATGAAGTGCGACGCCGAGTCCGGCGGCTCTCCGGCGGACCTTAATATGCCGTCGGTGACCATATCTGCGTTAAGAGGGCACCAGACGGTGAAACGCAGCGTGATAAATGTTGCAGGGAAGGCAGAGACGTACCTGAGCTCCGTCAGGCCGCCGCAGCCGGAGGTCGTGGAGGTGAGCGTTCATCCACAATGGTTTGAAATCCCTGGAGACGGAGTGCAAGATTTGGAGATCGAGTTCAAGGTGCTGCAGACATCGGAGTCATTTGCATTTGGGGAGATCGTTTTGACCGGGAGCTTGAATCATGTAGTCAGGTTGCCATTGGCAATTCGACCGGTGGGATTGGGATGAGCATATTTGCTGGATGTCGATAGGGATGACAATGAATTGATTTTGGCTAGGATTTTATATCCTCTGCAGCTATTCCCATCTATTGTATCTATATCCACCCATCTCATAGGATATTTAAATGTAATACTCAACCCTTTACCTATTTGAGGATTGACCATCTTCTTACTATCTATTATTCTCTTTTTTTTTTAATTATTTTAATGCACTCATTTGCTTATGGTATAGATAGGATTTACCGTATCCACCTTCATATTGAAATTCAAAAATACTCATACCCAAATATTCGATTACCATAATCATGTTTAAAAATTTTTTTTATATCCTTTTCCATTCAAAACATGTGAGATTTCTCATTCGTATGAAAATTATCATGTCTAATGAAGATCAGATCCTCTAATTAAAAAAAAAAAAAAAAGTGAATGGTCTACTTGTAATTACGGCTAGATCGTAACCACGATCCGATTGTAATTGATTGTGATCTCTCCTAGGATTCATCTTTCTCACAAGGTTATAGTTTGGGTCGGAACAGGTGACCGGAGGTCGCAAGTGGTGGACACTTGGACGGGTTGCCAAGTGGCCTCGGACTGTTAGGTGGTCTTCGGCTGTCTATCCTGATCTAAACTATAATCTGGAGGAGAAGATAAATCTTAAAAGGGATTATATTCAATTACGATTAAATCAGGACTACAATCTGATCGCAAATTATAATATGGACCATCCTCTGCCTAACGATGAGATTTAAAAACAAACTACTTTTAAATTTTCATTATAACTACAAGCAGCGAAATATTGGAAGTGAATGATCGGTCAAGTTTAACCACAATCTTAGGTATTTCATAAAATCTAGATAACCATAAAAAAAATATATTTTAAATTAACTATAAATTAATTTATAAATTAGATATTTTTTTATTTATTTTAATGGATCGCGACAACTGGATTAGGAAACGCGTCGTTGTCATTCCGCTCGCTCCACGGCTCGAGCGCTCGGCCCGGGCAAGGAGCCGCCGGTGCACGGCTCAGAAAAATCACGTGACTGGTTGTTCATTCGCATCCCGTATCGGCTTCGAACCGTAACATTCCTTAAAATCCGCTCCGAAACGTTTCTTACCCATTTGGCAGTTGCCGAGCATTTACTGAACGCCCACTCCTCTACTGTCCTTCACTCCTGTCGCTCCTCTTCTTCTTTCGCTGCTACTAGAAACCCTACTCTTTCCACTCCCAGATCCCGATCCCGATCCCGATCTTCCCTTCCGTAGTATTCAATTCTCGCGAATCCGCTAGTTATCTCCTCGATCGGTCGATCATCGATCAAAATCCTTTTCTTGATCGCGAAACTTCACGACTTTGTTGTTTCTTAAGTTGGAAAACCGCCGCATTTCGACGGTTCATTCGGCTTTGGTGTTGCGCTTCGCTGGATCGCGACATTGTGGTATGACCTAAATTACTGAACCTTTTAGTTTTTGCTGCATCTACTTTTTCGATCTTCTTGTTCGATTTCCTGATATTTTTGTGTGTAGTTTTTGCATACGTTTGATTTCAACTTGGACAATTAGCTGTAGTAAATCTTTCGGATTGACGCTGGATTTCACTTTTTTCCCATTTGTGGAAAGTTGGGCTGATTTTTTTTTAAAGGGGGAGAATCGGAAATGCCGATTTTTGCCCTAGTTTCCGGATTTGTTCTCATGATTCAATGCATGTTTTAGCAAACGATCCATTCTTTATGTATTTTACTTTTTGGGGGTTTCAACTGAACCACTTTCCTTTATTTTTAACTAAAATAATTGTGTAGATCGGTACTGTGAAGAGGAATTGCATTTAAAAAAATTCTTTTCTATTCTTGATTTACTGCGAAACTTTTGGTCGTGGATTAGATGAGTTTGCGATTTTTTCTTTGCTTTTTCTTCACACAAAAAATAAGTAAATAAATAAATAACTATTCATGTTCTTGAAACTTGCTCGTTCCTCTGTGAAGCGCCGAGTAAGTACTACGCCACATAAAATTTTAAGAAAGACTTGGGTTCTGGGAAGAATGCTATTTTTTTGTATAATGTGTTGGATGGTAGCCAGCCTGTTGCCTTCTCATTAATTGGATTGAATTGAATTTTCATACGTGAGCTTAGTCAAAACCTATATGATGTTGACGGGCGTTGCAGTTGGTCATTTTGGTGCTGCCTTTTTTTCCTGAAAATAACGTTTGTACCTAAAAAAATGTTATTGCTTGTGAGATGTTATTTCCTGCAACTGGCACAACTGTCCATAATCTTGCCTACCAGAATAAAACAATTATAAATTGCATTAGAAGAACTTTTATTATTCAATGTTGTATTTTCTGCCAAAAAATTTGCATAGCTCCGTAACTAATATTTCCTTTGCTAATAGTTTGATGATTCCTCAGCTGGTTGGATATCAGGCTGTAAATTTATTGCAAGGTATGGAGGCTGAGTTCTGTTCTGTCAGGACAACTCTATCCCCTTCACGGTGTGAAAGTGGGGATGAAGAGCTTTCTGTGCTTCCCAGGCACACTAAAGTCGTTGTCACTGGAAACAACAGAACTAAGTCTATTTTAGTTGGACTTCAAGGTGTCGTCAAGAAGGCAGTAGGTCTTGGTGGCTGGCATTGGCTGGTTAGTAATTCTTTCATCCATTACCTGCCCACTATTCTTGTATATTTTTAGTAGTTGTATGCTACCAAGAAGCCGGCATCTAAATGGAGCTAAAATATCAGGTATGATCTCACATTGGTGGTTTGTAAATTTGACCTCCAACGAGAAGTTTTTTTCCCTTCAAATCTACTAATGATGGTGTACACGCACTTATCATTGATAAATTGATGCTGCTGCAGACGCTTCCTGTATCCCCAATTCATCTTATTTTCGATTTCTTCCACACTTAGCTTTAGCATAGTTTTGGCACTCAATTGCTCAAAGCCCAAGTTAGATCTTCACTTAGAAGAGAGGGATTAGATGCCGATTTCCAATCTTAATTGATCTGACACCTTTGCTTCGTCACTTTATGTGAAGTTTTGGACTATTTTCTTTCCATGCAATTATTTGGATAAAGCAAGTATGGAAGTAATGTTAATAAAATCTGTTGGCTTTTTATCAGGTTCTAAAGAATGGCGTAGAAGTGAAACTGCAAAGAAATGCACTGAGTGTCTTGGAAGCTCCTACAGGAAACGAAGATGATGACGATATTGAATATGATAACTCATTCTGCAGTAGCTCAGATCTGGGAGACAAAGACATTGATTGCTGTAAGTTCCTACTGTTTACTAATTGGTATCTATAATTATCTTCATTAGTTAGATATCGCTTGAAATTAAGAAGTGAAGCCTGCAGTGTGCCTATCTATTTTAAATTTTTATAAAAGTTATATTGTCTTGACAGCTAGTTTAGAGTTCCGTAAGACAACAAAGCCAAGGGTTCGGCATACCAAGCCATGGCCATCCTTTGCAAAGTCAAGTGGTCGGAGCAGCTGTCAGGACACTCATACTAATGCCCATAAACATCAAATGGTGAGAAGATGTTGTGCTGAATCATTCACAATATATCTCATTGTTATCTTTCAATTGTTTTTTCTTAAATAAAATCCATTAGAATCTTAGTATGGGTCATCTTGGTTACACAATCTTCAATTGAGTACAGTGCTGAGAACTTGTGCTAAAAACTTAGTAAACAATTAACAGAGACTTAACTTGGCTAAGCTTGGGACGCCGACCTTATGGAGATACTGGAGGCACTTCAATCTCGTATGTTTCTTGACCAGATTCTACTCGTGAGACCCTTTACCTTTATCTAAGCTTGAAACCAACTGATGCACAGGTGAACGTCAACCCCAATCCAAGCAAGGAACAATTGATTCTTGGGGTGCAAAATCATCTCCTGTCACAGGTCTTCCTTCTGTTTACCGTTTCTTGGACTACTACTTTCTTCTAACAATTAACATGGTTTTTTTTTTTTTTATCTGATCTCTTGTTCACATTCCTACTCATAAGCAGGAATTGGATGAGATGCAGGTGATCATGAGTTTCATCCACTCTGCCAAGAGATTGAGAACAGTTAACCCATAAGAAGGAACAAGTTGGTGTGATCGGACAGATTGTAAAAGTGCCACACCTACCTAATGGACTGCAGTGATTGAACCGTGGCACCTGATGATTTTGTAGTCTGTGTGTGTATATATATATATATTAATATTGTTGTTTCGGTGAGGAATGGAAAGGACATTCGGTGGTGGTGGAGGGGACAGCCTGCTTAAAAGATGAGTCAAAAAAGGACGATTTATTCTGTATAATCTTCCGGATTTTGCGGTGGAAAATGAGTCGTGTTCTTGTCTTCCACTCTAGCACCCATGGCCCATTTGATAGGCAGAAGTAAAATATGTAAAAATAGAGATAATTAATAGATGCCAAGTTTTTGGATGATTTCGTCATGTGTGGGAATTTACAGTTTTTCTGTGGCTGTATCCACTATCCACAGCTCTAGCCTCGTTCTAGTGAATAACAAATGTGTCTTTTCTCTACATGTAAGCCCTAGTGCTTTTCTGGTAGATATCTATTCTAAAACTCTGAATATTAGCATGGTAAATCTCGCTTCATGGTTCAAAGGCGTTCCATGGTCCTTTGTTACTCATTTTGAGTTTATGGTATTCTGTGTGGATGCTTTCCACCCGATTTTTAAAATTGGTCTCAGAGGCTAGTTGTGCATATTATGTCAAGTTTTAAAACCATTATTATTTAATTTTGTGAGGTATTATTGTTCTAGTTTTTTTTTTCTAAATTAATTTGCATTTTTTAAAGATTTTTATACATGATACCTTAATTTGCAATTTCATTTTGCTATATATTTTTCTCACTTAAATGTTAAAACATTCATTCATGTGTTACATGCCACTCGACCAATTAACCTCCAAATTGGATTTTGGTTCCATTTTAAAAACAAAATTCTTTCAACAACTCCAATAAAAGTGGTTGTCAAATCAGAAAAAAAAAAATTAAAGTCACAGTACTTCCGTGACTTCGTATTGTTGAGAATCGTGGTCCGACTATAGGGGATTGGTTAGATATTTTTCTTAAACTATTCTTCCTATAATTATTAGCACAATCGGATAATAAAAATATTAAAGTAAGAAGATAAATTATTAACATGTTCAGTTAACTTGATTCGGAGATTATGATTCTTACTTTACGGTTATCTATAAAGTGGACGATTCATGTGATCCTTTGGTCGATTAAGTCTCAGCAACTTTCGGCTAGTACGAACTCCTTCTTGATGGAGTAAACCTCGCACACCCTTGATCAATACACCGCACTCCGATCACAGATTCACAGCTCAAGGTAGACTACTAATGAGAGTTATCCACTCCTATTTCGTCACCCAAGCCAGTTATCCCGAGCTCTATTATATAGAGCTCGGGTGGAAACACTCAAACTGTATTTCCGCCGCCAATCGACTGATGTACTTATTAGTCGACTGGTCCCTCGTAGAATTCGACCATTACACCTTAACGGTTCGATACCAATCGACTAATCTCGTGACCAGTCAACTACTTCACATGGGTTGAGCGAACAGAAACATTCTGTTCGCTCACAGTCAACTGGTCAGTTGACTGAACCACTGCTAATCGACTAGTACATGCATCAGTCGACTCATAAACCATAAACCTAGGATTTTACCCGGAGTACATTCACTTTGCACTCGTCCTCGCCGACACAACCTCGATCTTGCCTTTTAGTCATTTTCCCTCGGCCTTGCATGCCTCGGATGTTTCTCCATTCTTCACGTCTTGCCTTCAAGATGCTTCCTTCGGCCTTATCCTTGTTGTCAGGTCTTCATCTTTACCAAGCCATACTTTGACTTACACTGTCAAGCCACGTTTGGACTTACCCCACCAAGCTTCCCTTGGACTTTTCTCATTGCCAATAGCTGCGTTCCGGGACTTCACTTATCAAGTCACACTTAGATTTACACCACCAAGATCACACTCGAACTTTCATTTGCACCTTTCACCTGCACACTCAACGACATATATAAAATACAGATGCAAACCCTAACTTAAAACTTTTGTCCAAACATCAAAACATAAAGGTACAATGATTGCTCCAATCGATATCTAATCTATTGTAAGCCTAAATATACATGAATTTCTGCATGCTTATTAAAATTGTAGTTTATAATAGATATGTGTTTCAGGTGGCGTTTGATTTGAGATGTAGAAATAAAAATGAGAATAGATTTGATAGTAGATTGAAAATGAGAATGAGTTTAACCATTCTACTATTGTTATTTGGTTTATAAGCTCTGGTTAAGTATGATCTTTTTTTTTCAAATTAAAAATAATTATTTTTCTTTTTATTTTTTTTACATTTTAAGAACTCCCCTGATTCTCTATTTGAGTTTTTTTTCATTTTTATTTTTATTTTTCCATTTTTCCACTATTATTATTATTATTATTATTTTTTAAATTTTTAAATTTAAATTTTATTTTTCCCTTTTTTTCCAGGTGGTTGTTGTCGCTCCTTGGCGTCGTCGGAGTACAAAACTGTTGTTGCACGAAGGATTAAGAATCGAGAATGAATTCTAAACCCATCTATGTGATTTAATTTTATCAATTCCTAATTATTTGAAAATGATTTTATTCTCTTATTCTAAAATTTATTAACCAAACACCTTTATTTAGGAATGATTCTCTTACCTCGTTCCTAAACCTCTATGCTATGTTTACTCTAAGATGCGGATAGAGAAAGAAAAAGATTCAAGTAAAGAAAAATATCCCTAGGGAAAGAGAAAGGAAAAGAAGGAAAAGCACGAGAAGACAATCCTAAGGAAAGAAGATAAGGCTCTCGGGCGAGCGTCCCCGGCTAGGGCTTGCTCGCGGGTGAGGGAAATAGAATTAATGGTCAAACTTACCATTATTCAACCAATCATTGTCCTCCTACGACATCTTCTCCCAAGAACTTTCCTTTTCAAGCTCGGCGGTCGCTCCCCTGCCACCTCTCATGGTCGCCAAATTGACATCTTGGCCGCCAATGCTACTGCTTCCCCGCCATCGCTGAAGCCTCTGTGTATGCCGAACACCTGAAGAATTGATCTATTACCCCTCTTTTCTACCAAACTCAAAGAAGAAAAAAAACCAAATGAAGAAGAAAAAGAAAAGGAAAAGGAAAACGGCTAGAATATTCAATCGCTTAAAAGTGGTGGATAAAGTGTGACAGGGAAAGATGAACAAGAGGGAAGAACAAGAAATCCAGCTGACCCAGCTCAAGCTAGGCTCGATCATTTATTCATTGGCTCGAGCTCAACTCGCAAAATTAAAAAAAAAAAAAAAAAAACACACACATCAAGATTCAAACCTTCAACCTCATGGGAGCTTAACAAAATCCTCTAACCATAAGAACTTCTACAATTTAATAATTACATTTAAAGTAATATTATTTTAAATATTAGAATATTAAATTATCCTGGCATGATAAAACTTGATGATCCCTCGAGCCAATAATAAATGGGTTCGAGCTCTACTTGAATGTTTAACAAGCTGGCTC
>JBAMIE010198189.1:0-11316 GCA_037177295.1 Kaempferia parviflora
AAGTGTCAATTTGAATGGATTGAATCAGATTAAAATAAGAATATTATAAAAAAATTTTCAACCTAAATTCTACTTGGAACTTGAACACATTCTAAAAATCTTAAATCTAAACCCAAATAATCTGACCAATCTGATCACTCGTCCGACATAAAAAGAAACCTTCTTTATTATTATTATTATTTTTTCCTATCTCAATATTTCATTGTTATACTAATATTTTACTATCTATGAACCTGAAATATCATAATTTTTAAAATAAAATTTAATTAAAAAAACTAAATCAACATCCTAATTTTTTCTCAACCTGAACATAAACTAACCCAAAGCTTCTAATCCGAACTCGAAAATCACAATCTAAATCTGATATTTTTTTATTCAATTCGAATCGGATTGACGATCAGGCCCATTTTTGACACCGATCACTTGGGGCTAATTAATGATCACCAATGAGGACTTCTAAATGTGTTATAGATTTACCCAATTAAAAAGGTTCTCTGTTAATTTTATCAAATAAAGTAGTATTGTTATAATTAACTAATAAATTGCTATTAATACTTATTTCAATTTTAATGTAATCAGTAAAGATTATTTAAAGTATTAACCAGATATTAATAATTTGAACATTATATTACTGATTAATCAGGTGAATAGTCAAACTAATTGTAATATTTATATCAAGTAAAATTCGGAAAAAATATTAATTGAATTTTTTTTATGAGTAATAAGCCATTGATTTCAGGGGTAAACTGAAATCTTCCTCCACCTGAACAAATGCGGCGAATGCCGTTTTCTTTGAAACCAATCATTACTTGATAATAAGCACCAACAATTAAGAGTTTAAAAAGGATCGTTTTTTGTTTTATGTTCTGTTCTGTTCTGTTCCCAGGGGCGGAACTCTCACACGCCTTGCACGTTCACTGTTCTACTCGCACGTCCGTGCCCTACCCTTCTCTGGTGCCGAGGGAGCAGAAAGCCTCATCAGCTCGATCCCCGTCTCCAGAGAACCCGAGGAAACTCTAGAAGACGTTCTCTCCCTCCCCGATCCATCGTCTTCCCTTCCAAAGCGGCGTCTGCGTCGCCTTCCACATCGCCTCCGATGCGCGCCTGTGAGGGGGAGGTCTTAGTGTACTCGATTGAGCCGCGGTGAGTTGGGAGTCCGGGATCTTCGCCTCGGTGAGCCATGGGTTGCGCCTGTGGCAAGCCCTTGGCCGTCGAGGACAGCGGAAGGAGGAGCCCACGGGAGAGGTCGCCCCTCCCACCTCTGCCGGCGGCGGGGGCCTTGCAGGTTGATGCGTCGGCCAAGAGGACGGCGGTGACTGCTTTAGCCGCCTCGTCGTTGAGGCGCGAGGAGGGGATCTATGTCAGAACGGAGGCGGGCGTGGAGGCGGCGGCGGGGAAGAAGGTAGCAACTAGGCCGGTTCGGGCTAATTGGCCGGATGCGGAGAGGAGGAGAGTCGCAGAGAGACAGGCGCAACGGAAACATCCGATGCAGGTGTTCGGGAGTGTTCCCAAGGCTGTCGAAGGAGAGCAGGTGGCGGCTGGGTGGCCGGCGTGGTTGGCTACGGTGGCTGGAGAGGCCATTATGGGTTGGGTGCCACGAAGGGCAGATTCCTTTGAGAAGCTTGATAAAGTAAGTTCTATAATTGGACCTTGGTATCTCTTTCTGTCGCTATTTTCGGGCGGCCTGGGTGATAACTGGTCATATTTGACTTTTTATTATAATAGTCATTCGTCAATTTTTTTACTGGAGTTAAGTTGCAAGGCAGTCTGGAAGCTTGAATATGTGCAACAATTGACTATGATCTGATGGAGTTGATTTGGTTGAATGTTGTAGTATGTTCGTTAAGGACTTGGAATCTGCTGTGGCCGTGTACTTCAATAATTAGTTGATTTCTTAGTTGTCCAAGTCAAAGTGGAGCTCCTTAAAATTGCAGGAGGATTAATTTGATGTATCAAGAGTTTGATAACTAAATGAATACAAGTTCAATCATATATTACAAATTTATATGATTTATTTTAACAAGAGATATACTATATCCTGCACATTGCCCTAGGTTGCTTTTAAATGGAGTTATGGTCTTATGGAGATGATTTCAGATGTCATTTTTGTCACCCACTTCTATTGCATTGGATATTCTTGTCATTGTATGACTTGTCAAAATTAAAGAGGAAAAAGCATGGCGATCGGTGGAGGGAAAGGAATACATATAAAATAGATATTTATCAAGCCAGCATATTTATTAATCTTTTTCATATTGCGTTCATGCAGAAGACCATCTAGTTTTGCTTGTAACTTGTCATGAGTGGTTTACTTCTACCTGTTTCATTTGTCAAACAATCAGCATGTGTATTCTAATCTTACATTTTTGGGAAGTCTCATCTCTCTTATACATAATCATAGATATCAAGCAGCCAATTAACTGAAAAGTTATGAAAAATGCCTTGTTGCTTTCTATTCACCATCTGGGCATTGAGCCCATTCTACCTGCAAAGAAGATGATGGCTTATGTTACTGACACATGAAATTTGGATTCATGAGATCTAGAGTCAAAATTAGGACAGAATCATGGTGACATCACTCCTTGAAGATTCATCACAATGTAAGACTTCAACCTTTATTTCATTTTGTGATCTTAGACTTCCCCAAGCACCTAGCATTAAATCACGTAGATCACTTCATTCCCCATGTCATACAGTAGTCACTCCGTTTTAGTGCATTTGACTTAATTAATTCCACTTGGAGGATTTTTATTTTTTATTTCTTATATTTTAATATTTATTTACAAGTTTGGTTCTTTCTACTACATGTCTATGGTTATGATCATAATTCTAGAAGTTTTTTCTTGTTCTTGACTGAAAATAATTCTAATAAGTATGTGAACCGTGCAAATTGTTCTATAATTCATGTGCTTCCATAAATTTGATAATCATATATGCCTAACACATGTATAAATTACCTGCTAGTATTTGCCAATAGCAAGATACCATGTTGGTTGAGAATCAACTTCATTAGACACCAAAGTTGAGTCATCAGTAACAACTATGATAATTAGAGTATTCCATGTGGAATAGAGGCACATAAGGAAATGATAATGACAGTATAATATGAGGGATGAACTGCCATTATCTCTGACAACAGAAATGATGTAGCTAACTTACGCTGTCTCAAAGCCTATAAATACTTTCTCAAATAAATGGGAATTGGTTATACTTGACGGCAACTGGTCCATCGACATCTCTACTGCTTTATATGTTTGAAGGCCACTATAACACTTCCATGAGACCTGGAAATGCTTCAGGAACTCTATGAGGATCTAGAAGTTAGAACATTTTGACCTTCATCCTGACAATCTAGTTTTCTTTGGCTTAGATTCCTTTCATAAAACTCATCTTTGATCCTTTCAAGCAGATCCATTTGACTGTCATTTTAATTCCACAACAATGCAATTGAATTTAAGTATATGATATTTTGAGGCTTATGTTATAAATATAGATTTACTGACTATTCGTGTTGACTAAGATTCTAAGTTGGATTGGGTTTGAAGTTATGCTATTTACTGACTAGGTACTTAATATAGTTAAGACCACAATGCACCATAGTTTGCCATATGTGTAAAGAAAGCTTTTAAAGTTATTTGACAATATTAGTTTTTCATGGCTGCTATCTAACCTAACGAGGTTCAGAAATCTTATAGAGTAACATTAATACAAGTGGAACTTAAGGAAATTGATGGTGTGGAATTTTGACATCTTTATACTATGTATGCTTAAGCACACATTTGCTAAAGGTATATTTGGTACTGCTAGATATATACTGCGCCTGAAGTGTAGTGCAGAGTTGCTGTAGTTAATTTTGGAATTTCCTTTGTCAATGCATTTCAGATTAAAGAACAAAAAGCTGTCTTCAAACTTAAGATTTACTGTATGTAGGAAAGAGAAAATGGACTTGGCAAAATTCAGTAAAATCATTTTGATTACAACATTGGACTAGTAAAGTCAGCTTGGCTTAGTTTTCCCACTTTGGATGTTTATCCACCTATTTCAGTGAACAGAAAAGGTGAATGATAAATTAATTTTTTACTTTCCTTTAGCTCATTGCATTTCAAACATTGACAATGACAATGGCAGTTTAAAGACTGGGCATTTCCTTTTCCTACCTAGCGCCATGCGTGCACCTCAAATGATGGAAAATTCTTGGATTTTTTGTGATTGCTTGGAATAGGGTGAACATAGTTTTAATTTATGTGCAGTTGTATGGTTATTTGATAGAATCAGTTATTGATTATCAAATCTGTGTGTGCTTATTTGCTGTAAGATGAATCAGTATGAGAATCTGGTTTCCAGATATCTTTCTTAAATGATATTGGTTCTTTTGATTTATTTTTTCTGAAAAATTTCAATATTACATTTGTTAATCTTAACTTCTAAAATGTAAAAATACATGCTGGATGCTAGGAGCCATTTTTTTTACCATACAACACATCTTATTTCAGTGAGAAAGAGTATCCAACTGTGCTTCAAGAGATTGAAAGCTTAACAAGAGAAACAAAAGATAAGAGTGCTCCATATTATCACACCATTCATTCTATTTATGGTTGATGCCAGTTAAAGAAATCAATGTGTATGATTAATCCTCTGACTGATAAACCATTAAACTGAAACGGCTTGTTTTATCTGGTGTAATATTAATCTTTGGGTTATTAGGTTGTTAAAGTGACACTCTTTTCCTTCCTGTTTACGCTCCTCAAATTGACAAGTGTTGGCTTCTACTTTTTCTCTTTCTCTTTTGTACTGGTTTGATCTACCAATGGGCATCTTAGTTCCCTCAACTATAGGCCTCAACATCCTCTCACTGGATATTAGGGATACTGATGATGAACTTTATATTTCCAATTCTAGATTCCTCATATTTCCACTCTTGGTAACTTGCCGAGTTCCCCTCTTAGGAATTGATCAAGTTGCCTACATTTTTCCTACCCTCTTCACACTTTTTGTTTTCCTTTCTTACAGATCTTTCACACAAAACATTTTTCCTTTCCCCTCTTCTGAATTTGTCAAATTGTTTACAGTTTTCCTACACCCTTCACACTTTGTTTTCCTTTCTTTCAGATATTTCACACAAAACGTGTATGCCTGTCATAAACTGGATTTCCTTGTATTGTAATAATTAACTGTTTCTTTGGTTGATTCCCTTGGATACAATATGATGTTATAACGCAAATGGAAGTGTCACTATCTAGGCATTTGTGAGTCATTTTAGCTTAGTTTTTTTTTCCTATAGGGAAGGAAAATAGCTGTCGAAAAGTCAGGTAAGGGAAAAAGTTGACATTAATGGATAGGCCGATAGGTAAAGAATCCTGCTGTTTGTTATTCCTTGGAAGGAAAGTAAAAGGCTGAAAGTTTTAATTTTTTGAATAAGTCAATAAGATATTTAAAAATATAAGAAAAATCATTTTTTATTCTAAAACTATTTTTTTTCATGTGGATGTTGACCAGAATTTCCAGTCAAACTTGTGCAAAGCAGTACTTTCGCCTGATTTGGGCTGAAGCAAAATGTGGATTGGCACAAATATTGGAAATTGGAGATCTTATTCATTATAAATTAGTATGTAAAAGTGAAAAATATTAACAACATGTAAAAACACGTCCATTGAATTTCATGAGGACAGCATCCCATTTCCACCTTTCTGACATTCTACATGCAATTTATGTTGATTAAGCAGTCATGCGTACGTTAACATTGATCATAACAAACTTCCAGCCATAGATTGATTGTCTGAGTGAGATTGTTTGTATTAGTTAATGATATCATATTTTTTGGGTAAGTTGATTTTCAGTTTTGTATACTTGTACCTTTTAAGTTTATTACCTTGACACAACGTTGTTAGAACTTCTTTGATATTTTCCACAAAAATGAGTATTGGTGGATGTAAAATTGTCCGTCTATCCATGTGATCTATGTGATAAAAGAAACCATGACTGAGAACAGGCCTAATTACACAGGAATAAACTATAATTGACCTTTATTATTATGTATTTTTATTTCTGTTTGGTTATTTTACTACTTTATTATTGGATAGTTGTGACGTCTTATTATTGTTGCAGTGTCATATTATCCTATCTTATTAACTGATTATTTTTGTCTCATATGTTTTATATTTGTAGCAATGATGCATTTCACTGTTGTAGATTGGCCAAGGAACATACAGTAGCGTATACAGAGCACGGGATCTTGACAATAAAAAGATTGTTGCTTTAAAGAAAGTGCGTTTTGACAATTTGGAGCCCGAAAGTGTAAAGTTCATGGCTAGGGAGATTCTCATTTTGCGCAGACTTGATCATCCAAATATAGTGAAGCTGGAAGGTTTGGTAACATCGCGTATGTCTTGCAGTTTATACCTTGTTTTTGAGTATATGGAACATGACCTTGCTGGCCTGGCTTCTTCCCCTGAGCTGAAGTTCAGTGAACCCCAGGTGACTCAGAGTTAATTTATTATCTATTAGATACTTGATTTGGATGCATGCAATGAAGTGTTAATGTTTGGTTACTGGGCGATCAGTCAATCTTTTTAGTTCATCAATAAGTGAATATTAAAAGTACATACAAAAGAAAATGTCAATCTAAGGTCTCATTTGGCTGTTTGAAACTTTCTAGTCATTCTCAATTTCTTTTGTTTATTCTGCAGGTTAAATGTTACATGCAGCAGCTTTTACATGGTCTTGATCATTGTCACAACCGTGACATTCTGCATCGGGATATCAAGGGTTCCAATCTTTTAATAGACGACAGTGGCATTTTAAAGATTGCAGATTTTGGCTTGGCAAGTTTCTTTGATCCTGAGCAACGACTTCCATTAACTAGTCGTGTAGTTACCCTTTGGTATAGACCGCCAGAACTTTTGCTAGGAGCGACTAATTATGGGGTTGCTGTTGACTTATGGAGTGCTGGATGCATTCTTGCAGAATTATATGCAGGCAAACCTATAATGCCAGGACGAACAGAGGCAAGTAACTTTGTGGCTCATGCTGCCTTAATAGCTGAGTTATTATGCTGTCATCTCAGCCTAATGAAACTGGATTTCTTTTGGATAATTAGTGTGTCTTCCATTATACTCTACTACTGCATTATCGTCAAACACCATTATTATGTGCTGTTTGGAAAAGAAAAATATTCCTTCTCGCTCTTTTGTGAATTGTGGTAAATGTGCCTTGTCATACAAACATCATTTTAAAGGCAGGCGCTTAGATTGCCTATGCGGTTTTGGCAATGAACTGCCTCGTGTAGTTTCTAAGCAATTTCTATTAGGCAACCCTTTTAAAAAACGGCCTATGTTCTCCCGCCTGCCTAGACAATCCTAACATGTCTAAGGAAAAAATTAGCTTATTTATTTATTTATTATTATTATTTTTTATTTTGTAGATTGTTGGGTCATTTGATATTAGAAAGTAATCCCACTTAATGCTAACACCCCTTGTTCACTCGAACCTCCCACCCCATGCGACTTCTACCTCCCTTATTGTCTCTGGCTTGCATTGATTTTTTTACCATTTTAAACCTTCTTCTTCTTTCTCTTGGTACGTTCTCACTTTTCTCTTGTCTCTTTTTCTAATTCATTGTTAGTATTTTTATCATTTAATCTCAAGAGGTTTTTTTTCTCTCTCTAGATTTTGGGATTATTTTTATGAAATGTTTCGGTGTTGTTACGTGTATAGTGCTTACTTGTATAGTTGTTTTCGTATATTAAATATTTAACGATATAGTTGTTATATATAGATACATTAATATTAGTTATTCTTAGTGTAATATATTTCCCCTTCTTATTTTATTATTGTTTTAATGCCAACCATCTAGGCTCCAACCTAGGCACTTGGTAGTGGGTAGATCGACTATTGCTTGAAATCATGATTAAATACATTGCTGAGAAACTAAAGGTTTTTAAATAAATATAATAAAAATTGAATGTACAAAATATAGTTTTATGTACAGGAAAAACATTGATGGAATAATTGAAATGGATGGACATAAAATTCCTATAAGTACTTTAGGGATTTTAGATCTATTATTCAATAAGAAGGGAATACTGACTAAGAATTTCCTATACTACTTGAATTGAAGCTCTACTTCTACCTTAAGAGGTTATAAAAAAGTTCCATGTTGTAACTTATTGAGTATTATGTGATCTCCATGGCCTATTTAAGCTAAAAGGAAAATTTTATTAGGTTGTGGTACAACTTGTCATTACAGATTAGAGTGTTGTGCTCCTAGAAAACAATACACATCAAAAATAAATGTAGTGGAGATGAGATTATGCAATGCTAAGATGAATATGTGGACCTACTAGAAAGGATCATACAATAAAATATGAATATTTTGGAGCAATCTGGTCCAGCTCCAATAAATGATAAAATTAGAAAAAATAAGTTGAGTTACATGAACATGTTCGAAGATGTTGACTACATTATCGTTAGATGAGTTGAATCTAGAGTAGGTGTAAGAAATAGAGAATGATCCAGGAAATAATTGTTAAGATCTTGTGTTAGGCAAGGGGGGGGGGGGTGAATAACCTTTCTTCGAATTCTTGACCTACAATCGTTAGCGTAAGCAAAACAAAACAAACTAGAATGAAAAAGGAAAGGAAACAATGCTAACTTAGTTTGTTTACTTGGTCTCCACCTCCTTGAGGTGACTAATCCAAGGCCACACACACCCAATGAGCTTCACTATGAATGTCTCCTTCTTAAATCAAAGCTCAAGGGTGGAGAAACCCTAACCAAAAAGATCTCTTCCCTTTCAAGATTGAAATGTATTCAGAGGGAGAGAGGAAGAAAACTAGGGCTTAGAGAACTCTTGAGAATGTTTCAGACAAAGAATGAGCAAGCAGCAGGACTCTAAGCCTTCAAACTGTCTTGTATAAGTTTTCCTGACATCAGGCGACTGATCTTCAAAGCAGGCGATTGATCACTGATGAACTCAAACGGCTCTGAGATCTTGCGAGATTTTCTATCGTCAGCGTTCAACGGTCAATTACCAGTCGCTTGCTCCCGGGAGCAGTCGACTGGTCTAGGTGACTGATGAGTCGTTTCCACTCGACCAATCTTTCTGTGGGTTTCTGAATTCACGGAGCAGTCGTCTGATACCCCGACCAGGCGACTGATACATCTGATTTTCTGCATTACAGCTTCCCTTAGCCTAAACTCAACCTTCAAGTACCTTCCCTCAGCCTTACGCCCTTGGATGCTCCCGAGTCCAAGACTCGTCATCCTTGCGCTTGCCTTCAAGTACTTTCTT
Source organism: Kaempferia parviflora (assembly GCA_037177295.1). Lineage (NCBI taxonomy): Eukaryota > Viridiplantae > Streptophyta > Magnoliopsida > Zingiberales > Zingiberaceae > Kaempferia > Kaempferia parviflora. The sequence goes on from JBAMIE010198189.1 coordinate 9,290, forward strand.
CGACTTTGTCATGCTAAGTTTCTTTTGCCAAGAGGCCGCACCTCCGGGACTTCATTGCAAAGACTCCCCGCTTGAACTTTCCTTGCCAAGTCTTTATACCTAGACTTCCTGATACTCAACAATTATGTTAGACCACACAACGTTGTCTAACTTAAACTAATTTTACCAAACAACAAAAGAAAATAATACTTGGAGCAACATTGCTCCAACACTCAGCTCCTCACTCGGATGTTGAAGCCCAACACCCCACTTAACTACTTACGGGGTTTTGCTCCCTACCTCACTCCGATCGGCTAATGTTGTCCTAGGGGTTCAGTTCTCCACTTCGATGTTGTCGAGGCCCAACTCTCCACTTAACTACTTGAGGGGCTCTGCTCCCTACCACACTTGGATCGGGTAAAGCCGATCGGATATCTCAAGAGCTCAGCTTCCTACTCCGATACCGTTAGGGACTAGCTCCCCACTTAACTACTTACAATGATCTGCTCCCCACCTCAGTCCGATCAGTTAATGTCGATCGGATATTCTAGGGCTCAACTTCCCACTCCGATATCGTCAAGGCCCAGCTCTCCACTTACCTACTTACAGAGCTCTGCTCCCCGCTACACTCTAATGCTGATTGGACATCCAAGGGCCTCAAATCTCCACCACAGTGTCGTCAGGGCCCAGCTCCCCACTCCGATGTCGTTGGGGCCTAGATCTGCCCTTAACTACATATGGGTATTTGCTCCTGACCTCACTCCGATTGGCTAATACCAATCAGATATCCCAGGGGCTCAAATCCCCACTCTGATGATGTTGGGGCCATCTCCCGACTTAGCTACTTACAGGGCTATGCTCCCAACCTCATCCCGATCGAAAAATGCCGATCAAACATCCTAGGAGTTAAACTCCCCACTCTAATGTTATCAGGGCCCAACTTCCCACTTAGCTATTTATGGGCCTAGCCACACTCTAATTGGAGATTGGGCTCCTTGTCTTCGGCCCATCTTCCTACTTGTGGGATGACGACTAGAGATAATTAGCCATTAACAGTTCACGTGGGTATGCCAGAGAATCAAAGGGACTATATCTTTGTATATATATGGAATACTCCTCCCATACTTGTGATGGGACTATTGCTTATAGTGAAAGCATGGCAATTAGATAGGATGTCTAGCTGTGATGTGATGCCTCATTAAATGCGGATATCATAGAGGCATTATAAAAAGGATCCCTCTTCGTTGGCGCAGGTATGCGAGTCCAAGAATGTACTTCTGATATTCCACTATTTTTCTTCTTCCCAGAATATTGACTTGATCGTTGGAGTAGCCGCACCAGGAACCCCCTGCCCTGCTTACTGATGATCTTCTTCCCTCCTTCTATAGGATCGAAAGCGCTAGAGGAGGGGGGAGTGAATAATGCTCATGGTTTTTTAACTTTTCGAACATAAAACTTATCAAGTTAAAAAAGCAGCGAAAATAAAGAGTTTTTAAATGAAGGAAAGAATCACACATAAAGGCACAGGTGTTTACCTGGATCAGAGCCTGTGGCGACTCGTACTCCAAGGCCTGCACGTGAGAGGACTTTTGTTGGGCAATTCTATAATAGTTCGCAAATTACAATACAAGTGTTTTGAATTGAATTGCAATAATTAAACTATATCAACAATAGGAGAGACTTGAATCTAAAGCTTCAGTTGTCGGAGTAGCATTTCAGCGTTGTCGAGAGCTTTTTGGATCAATGTACAGTTATAGAAGTTGCTCAGAAAGTTGTATTTGAGCTACTGGTCGAGCCCTCCTTCATAAGGTCATCCACGCGCCTCTATCACTATTGAGGTACCTCTATTTAGTTGAATCTGATCCTGATCCGCTTGAAGCTGCCGCACCTTATTCACATCCAAGCGCCTCTATCCATTTTGAGGCGCTTCTATTCTAGGAGCCTCTATAGATCCAGGTACCACTATTCCATGCGCTTGGATGCCTTCTAAGCGCCTAGACAGCCTTGGTCTATAACACTAAGCTTGCATCACAGAGTTAGTACAAGAA
>JBAMIE010198198.1:0-11316 GCA_037177295.1 Kaempferia parviflora
TATTAAAGAGTTTTTGCACTCAATAACAAGAATAATGGATCATATAATCTGATACAAGTGTCTCTAGAGCTATTTTCGCAAGATTTGGTAAAGGTATAACAATTTTTTGTGGTAAATTTTTTTTCTCCCGTAGTCCGCTGTACTTAAATTTTAAAAAGAACAACTGAACAAGCTAACTAGGTAGAATTGCTTCTCAAACAAAACCTTAACCGGTCTTGGTGGATCAATATATCAATCATACCATACTTTAGGGTATCTTTATCTATTTGATTGCAAGGAACTTAATTGATTGGTGACGAACTTTGGTTATCTGTTAGAACTTAGAAGCAATATGGTAATTAATGCTGTTCTTTCCCTTTGTAAGTACTATCAACAATCTATTGCTTAACCTGGATGGTTCATTCTCCTATCAGCTACTCTCAATAATAATATTGACCTGGGCACAAGTAATACATGCTCAAACTTTTAATTTGTTCACTCCAGTTTTTATTTTATTTTATTACTTTTCCCCATATAGCTGTTGCCTATTTATGGAATTATGAATGTTTCCATAGAATAATAGTAATATTTTATAATTTAGGTTTAAATTTTGAAGATTGTGATGAGGTTGAACATTAGTATTTACTACATACTAATATTCTCTATAGGATAAGAGAAAAGATGCCGTCAAGAAGGTGATAGCTGCAATGACTGTTGGGAAAGATGTTTCATCATTGTTCACAGACGTTGTAAACTGCATGCAAACAGAGAATCTGGAACTGAAGAAACTTGTCTACTTGTACCTGATAAACTATGCAAAGAGTCAACCAGATCTTGCCATACTCGCTGTGAATACATTTGTGAAGGTAGAAATATGCTCACGAATCATATTTTTTTCTCCTGCCATTGTGCATTCTTCTTTTGAACATTTACATAATTACCTTTGATTGATTCTGCTTCCAAACTTCAAGTAGTTGTTGACTTGTTTTATAGCATAATTCCTGTAACTGTATAAGTAGTTTACAAAAAATAAAAAAATATATTAGGTTCCTTCCCATCAATTACTGTGAAATAATATGCCCCAATTGAGTCAATCCAATATATTCAGCTTAGGCTTACTCCAGTCCAATTCCACATTTGGATCAGTGCCAGGTATAAAAGAATATATTGTTGGATATTTTCTAATAGTTTAATGCTGTTATGGGCAAAGGGCTCATGTGTAAATATGTAAGAGGCAAATGGTCTATCTTGTAATATCCTCTACTCACCTTAACACATATATAAAAAAAGTTGAGGGGGCTACCTAGCTTTAGTGTTTGTGAAATAAGTCCAACATCTCAACAAACCTTTTGGAATTAGTGGTCATCCACCAAATCTAACTTGGTAGGCTGCATGTATTATGATAAATTTTCAAGTTGTAACCAAAATTTGAAAATTGAAATATTTTCCATCAAATCTCTTCACTTTTTTTTTCTTCTTTCAAATTTGTTTACTATATTGTAGCAAGGATGTAGATTATTATTATTTTTTTTTTAAATTATAGCCAATACTTGAAAATTGAAATGTTTTCCAACAAACTTCTTCATTTTTTTTCTTTTCTCAAACTTGTTTACTATATTGTGGCAAGGGTGTAGTTAAATTTTCAATCTATATCACATTTAATTTCCTTAGGAACTAATCACTCATCTTTTCTACATCTTTTATGTACTAATGATTGATCTCAATGTTTGCCATTAGATTTTCTCTAGCTATTTAGGTCATTAGATGTGGAAAATTAGTAGAAATAAAACATTATTTTGCTTATATTGACTCAAGATTAACTCCAAAATTTAGGTTAAAAATAGAACTTCATATTTTGAGACATTAATGTTGACTTAATCGGCATTTGATGCAAAATGCATGTCAATATATGATACAATTTGAAAGCTACTGAATGATGGAAGTTGTGCACAAATTCTTGAAGTGACAAGTCCTTTTGTACTCCATGATATGATTTTTGTTGATGTTAAAGAAAAAAATAGATTGCTCATGGAAGGCAAATATTAACTTCTGCCACATAGACTTGCAAGGCAGTTCTTCAGTGTTTTTAGTGCATTTCTGGACTGATAATTCATTAAATAAGCTTAGATATTATAACTGTGGATCATGATTCCATTGAACCTTGTAGGACTCACAAGACCCTAATCCTCTGATCCGTGCCTTAGCTGTGAGGACAATGGGTTGCATCCGGGTTGACAAAATCACAGAATACCTGTGTGATCCTCTTCAAAGATGTCTAAAGGTCTTCTGTTTCTCCAGTTCTTTACCTTCCACTTTTTGTTAACTATACCAGTTGCTATGGTTGAAAGTTTTTAGAAATATGTTCTTCACCGTGTTAATGATTTATCTATTTTATACTCCTATAGTTTTTTTGAGTTGTAAATATGTTTACACAGGATGATGATCCTTATGTCCGAAAGACAGCAGCAATATGTGTAGCTAAATTATATGACATAAATGCTGAGTTGGTGGAAGATAGGGGTTTCTTGGATACACTCAAGGATTTGATATCTGACAACAATCCAATGGTTGTAGCAAATGCAGTTGCAGCACTTGCAGAGATCCAGGAAACTAGCAGCCAACCGATCTTTGAGATTACTAGTCATACACTATCAAAGCTTCTGACTGCTTTGAATGAATGCACTGAGTAAGTTTTCTCCTTCAAAGTTGGCTATTTTTTTCATGGAGCAGTTGTTTCATCTGTGCTAATTTGCAACATGTTTAGATGTTGTGTTTTGCTTGCTGAACTTCTTGTTATGGACTCAGACTAGCTGTTCTAATGGAACTTGGTTTCTGACATGTTGGAAAAGGATCTAGCATAAGTAATTGAAACTACCTGGACACTAAATCAAGTCCCTCAAAATGCATATTCTCCATTTATGACTTAAGAAAGGTCATTTGTTGATTCATTTGACTTCCTTAAGGCCATTTGGTAGATGATTGTGAACTTTGCTTTAATTGAAACCTTACTGACTGCTGTGTCATTAAACCTATTGAAAATATGCACAACATGGAGTTTTCTAAAGTAATTTAGTGGTATGCCCTGGCCAGTAGTTATTCAACTCACTAAGTTCCATTACGACTAATGATTCAAGGCTCTAGCTGGTCAAGTTCATCTTTACCTGTTAGTAAATGCAAATCCTTCTTAATTTCATTTCTGAGTTCTGATTAAGTTATGCGAACCCAAGATCTTAAACAAGCTCAGCTTCGTAAAAGTCAATTTCAGTGCATGTGCGTTTGGTGAATCAAAATAACAAAATGGACTTTCAAGAACTTACATGGCTAGGCTTCACATGGATATGCTAGGTGGTTTCCTAGAAATTCAGAAATATTCATTTTGAAGATAGAGGTTTGCTGCATCCTAAGGAACACGGATTATTGTTTTATAATGTGAACCTCAACTAAAACTTGGTGGTTCTTAAAAGAAGTCACTAAGGAACAGATCATTGTTTTATAATGCAAATTTCAATTAAAACATAAAAGAAGTCACTTAAACCAAGTGATGTACTGATATGAATTAGATCACGTGTGCATTTTGAATATTTAATTTTTTATAGGTTGAAATACAAAACGTAACTATCTAATTCCTTTAATAGTTCACTTCTTGTAGCAGTCTCTTTCACAAGCCTCTTTACTCTTTGTTATTTCTTTCTTGTTGACCTTATTTCATGGTATAATCCAAGTATTTTCTTAGAATGTTTGACATGCTTTAATACATCAAAACAATATAATGTTAAAATTAGTTTAAAATGATATGAATTACTTAAAGTAATTAGCAATCTAAGTGGCTTTGCTATTATTGACCTTAGATAACACTTGATTCAGTATTTTAAACTGTGGTTCTAGCAGTTACCACATGTGGTCTGACAAAATTCTGTAGTTCATTCAAATCAAAAGATTGAATAAAATCTAATAAAAATCCTAATTATTAGTTGTCACATTAGCTCCGTGTGAAATAATGGTTGCATTTATGATATTTCTCTCCTCTTAGTAAGATTTATTCTTGTAATTATGAAACACTTATATAAGCTACTTTTAGTAGTAAATTGTAAGTGTTAAATTAAACACATGTATTTCATGTTTACTTACATGATATATTCTACATTTTTGATTAATATAGATTCTTTAATATAACATTGTTTACATTGAATTATGTATAGGTTTGATTAATATATTTGTTTGGCCATTTGTAGATAATAGAGACTTGTAGATCATTTTTTAGTACTTATTGCATTTGCTCCTGCATACAATATGTCGCAGTATGTTAATTGCTTATTGTTTGTATACGCTTTTTAAAATCTTAACTCAACAGTGAGAAAGATGCATTTACAACTGCAAGATTCCTTGTAAAGATGTTATGTTTCCTAGATGAGTCATCTTTTTGCGAGCTTAGCTTGCAATCCTCTTTTGTATTGCACCTAACCATCCAGCAAGTCTAAGAAATTAAGTGCAAAATAATGTTATACATATCCAGAATTCAGGTTACAAATGCCTAACTAATATTTTGCATAGTGGGCAATCTAATCTTAACAAAATTTCACTGCAGATGGGGTCAAGTATTTATTTTGGATGCTTTATCGAGGTATAAAGCCTCTGATGCCCGAGAAGCTGAAAATACAGTAGAGAGAGTAACCCCACGCCTTCAACATGCAAATTGTGCTGTTGTGCTTTCTGCTGTCAAGGTAGGTATACACACCCACGCTGTTCAATCGTGAAATTGTTAGTGTACAAAGTTTATACATTGTTTGTTTATGGTCAACACATGACCTTGGTTCTTTAATTATTTAGCTCAAAGTACAATGTGAGCTGAGCATCAGGCTATGAGAGTCGAACATCAGAAAACAGATTTTTTCCCCCACTTTTTTCTTGAAGACAGCATTAGGACACAGTTGGCTTCATTGAATGTTAGATGATTAGCTTTACTATATCTCGTTGCTGGATTTCATATCTGAAAAGTCTATGCATGCACTTAAGGTCAAATTAATGCTTTGTAAAATAGATTTTGCAGCCAAATGTATTATGCGAGAAAATTTATTGGTTTTCTTTCTTCAAATATGGTAATGACTTAATCTCTCTGCAGATGATCCTTCTTCAAATGGAACTTATAACTAGTACTGATGTGATTCGAAATCTTTGCAAGAAGATGGCACCACCTCTGGTAACTCTTCTTTCTGCAGAACCAGAAATTCAGTATGTAGCCTTGCGCAACATCAATCTTATTGTGCAGAAAAGACCTACAATACTTGCACATGAGATCAAGGTTAGTGCAAATTGGCTTCCTTACTGAAATTTCATTAATTTTTTCTTAATTTTACTGTTTGCTCTTATACTTCTTTTTTAGGTTTTCTTTTGCAAGTATAATGATCCAATCTATGTTAAGATGGAAAAATTGGAGATCATGATAAAGCTAGCCTCAGATCGAAACATAGACCAGGTATAAACATGTGACTGTGATTTTGTTGGTTCCTGTTATTTTAAATGATCATTTGGTTTGTTATCATCCCTTTTTATGCAAGAGAAAAGCAGCTAATTTAAAACTTGTTCTTTTGATAAGGAAGCTGTGAACATTCAATGGGAGGGGCACAGTGTTCTGTTTAGCAGCTGCTAAAAACTCTTTGTTTCAGGAATCTTATGCACTCGTCTCTGTCCCAGCACATATCAATGCATTTTAAATGTTTTCTCATTAGGTGACCACAGTAAATGGAAAATTTGTGACCTCCTTAGCCCCAAGATTATGAATAGACAAATGCTTAAATACAAGAGTGTGGTTTATTAATGCAATCCAGGTTAATTGGTTAATCTGATGCAAGCTAGAATTTAGTCGATGATGAATGGCAAAGTTTGTATTCTATATCAACTCAAACTTTGTGCTTGCCCTGATAGTCTTTAAGATTTGAAGAAATCTGGTGCTTTACATAAGGAGAGGTGCCTTTGCAGTAAGAACTAACCAATCCTTTTTTTATCTTGTACATATTGTTATAGGTATCATTCCATGATATGTTAATGCATAATACATGTTTCCAATAATTGTTTAGATTAGGGAAGAAAAAATGACATTGATGGACCTTTTTCAAATACTTATTGAAGGTTGTTTATATTATGTGTTTTGCAGATTTTCTGAACTAAGAAAACAAACTAGTATTTATGGTCCTATTTCAGTGGCTAATTTATCCACTGCAGGTTTTATTGGAATTCAAAGAGTATGCCACCGAAGTAGATGTAGACTTTGTTAGAAAGGCCGTACGTGCAATTGGACGCTGTGCCATCAAGTTAGAGAGAGCTGCTGAACGGTGCATCAGTGTACTGCTTGAGCTGATAAAGATAAAAGTCAACTATGTTGTGCAAGAAGCTATCATTGTCATAAAGGATATCTTCCGACGCTATCCTAACACGTGAGTTAAGTTGCTTAGTGTGAGTTGTTGCCTCTGTGGCATTATCATCTCTGTTTGAATTGCATTCTGCAACATTTTCATGATTCTTACTAAGTTCTGCATTTTCTTCAGCTACGAATCCATCATTGCGACACTATGTGAAAGTTTGGACACTTTAGACGAGCCAGAGGCTAAGGTATCTGTTTGTCATGGGAGTTTGGCTAATTTTCTCTTGTTATCTAAAAAATGCATTGCTTGCCTCAGGCGTCAATGATATGGATAATTGGTGAATATGCTGAAAGGATCGACAATGCTGATGAGCTCCTTGAGAGCTTTCTAGAAACTTTCCCTGAAGAACCTGCACTAGTACAATTGCAACTGCTCACTGCAACAGTAAAGTTGTTCCTTAAGAAGCCAACTGAAAGCCCGCAGCAGATGATTCAGGTGTTTATTCTTCTTATACAAAATGTAGATGTACTTGTAGCCTCTTATGTCTGACAATACATGTAGGCAATTTGGTTCAGATATCAATATTCTTTTTTTTTTCTTAAAAAAAATCTGTAAGAGCTAAATTATTCTGACTCAGCATTTCATCCATCCTTGTCTCTCTTCAAGTTAAGATTATACTTGTAGACTTTGGATCTTTAAGGGTCCATTCTAGAATTTGATTTCTTTATATCATGACAAAATGAACTCCAATTTCCACATCTTTATAACTAATGACTATGAGAGTATGAGACAATTATTAGATAATCCAGAAGAAATGAATTTCTGCTTCTTGTAGCAACATGCTATTATGTGTTGATTCTGCATATGACATCAAAATCAAAACATTTTTGGAGTAATATTTGCATGTTAATTCATAGATATCAGAAGTAGCATGTTACTCATTTGAGTTGCATTTACTATACAATACTTTCTCATTTATTTAAGTGCCATTCAATACTCATTGTGGGTGTCAATAAGTCAAATATCCACACACAACTATTTTGCTATTAATTGTTTTTGAAGAAAGATGAGCAATTTGCTTCTTTTTATTTATTTATTTTGTGTGTTCACTGACTGAGATGATCCCTTGGATTGTCACATACAACTACTTTTACCAATGCAATTCATAAACCTTTTTTTCTTGCCAAAGAGATGGTGATCCTCTTTTACTCATTATTTGCCACCTTTATCTACATCAACAAAAATAAGACCATTTGGAATTAGCTACACTTTATCTTCCCATTCAATTCTATGTAATACTATGTCACTAGTAATATTATCACTTTAAATTATATTAAATAAAGTTTGATGGATTTTGTCAGTCTTTGGACAAACTGGATATATAATTATACAGTGCTTGAACCAAGCAATGAATTGCCGTGTCTCAGTTTGCATTGGTCCAGTATAAACCTTGAAAACCAACTGCATTCTTGCCATGCTAATTCGCACCCTGTTAGTTGCCACAATGTGTGTGTAGACTTTAGGGAAGAAAGTTATAATTATCTTTCCATTTATTTTCTGGTCAATCACAGTTTGCAAGTGTTTTCTATCTTAATTTAGTTAGGGGACTAACATGATATAATTTGATATTTTGTTGTAGAACTTCTTGCTTATGGTTGAGAATGATATTTTATTAATGTTAAGTGGTCACCCTCTTAAGTTTCAGCTAGTTTTACTTAAATGCTTAATTCTAATATGGATAAATTGTATGCGATAGGCTGTTCTTAATAATGCAACAATGGAAACAGACAACCCCGATTTGCGTGATCGTGCATACATTTATTGGCGTCTTCTTTCTACTGATCCTGAGGTAGAGTCAGTTGAAACATACTAATTTCTAAAGATGGCATTTATATGATGTATGCTTATTTCTTTCTCTTAGGCCGCGAAAGATGTTGTTTTAGCTGAAAAACCAGTAATCAGTGATGATGCAAACCAACTTGATCCATCACTTTTGGATGAGCTTCTTGTAAATATTGCCACCCTTTCTTCTGTTTACCATAAGATTCCAGATGCTTTTATAAGCCGTGCAAAGTCAGCTGCAACTAAACCAGAGGATGATGATTTTGCTGAGGGAGGAGAAACTGCTTATTCTGAGACACAGTCTCATGCTATTGATGGTACAGGTGCTTCTCCTAGTAACGTTTCTCATGCTGAAACAAGACAGCAGGCACGCGCAACAGCTGAAATCTCTGCACCTGTGCCAGATGTACTAGGAGATTTAATTGGTCTTGATAATGCTATTGTGCCTGTAGACCAGCCAACAACACCTACTGAGTACGGTCCTCACCTTTTTATTCCATTTGGTATTTGGAGTTTATTTATTTGTTTTGAATATTTTTTAAATTGATGCCTCTTACTTGTTATTCAGACCTCCCTTACCTGTATTGCTTCCTGCATCTACTGGACAAGGTTTACAGATAAGTGCACAGCTGATTCGCCAAGATGGCCAAATATTTTATGCTATAATGTTTGAGAACAACACACAGGTTGTATTAGATGGATTCATGATTCAGTTTAACAAAAATACATTTGGTCTTGCAGCTGCAGGGCCTTTGCAGGTGATTGTTTTTTATATGATCTCAATACTATGCTTATTGATGGATTGACTGGTCACCAAGTTTTACATTCTGCTGACATGTTTTTTCGTAGTTCAAACTTCAAAGATTTTATTGATTTATTCTTTCATTTTGTATTTACGGTTTGTAGGTCCCTGTGTTGCAACCTGGATCTTCAGCGAGAACAGTTCTTCCTATGGTTTTATCCCAGAATATCTCACCTGGCCCTCCCAGCTCACTCTTGCAAGTTGCAGTTAAAAATAATCAGCAGCCAGTCTGGTATTTCAATGACAAAATTTCACTGCATGTCTTCTTTGCTGAAGATGGTAAAATGGAACGCACAAATTTTCTTGAGGTAAGAAGTTTCTGAAATGTATTTTAATTATTCATGCTGCACGGTACATTTAAGAAATGACCAAGACTTGATTCTTTTTTGTGATTCTAGATCATTTGGGGCCTAAATTGTTGACGAAATTTGCTTCTTCTTACATATATTATTTTCTTTATTTGTTTTCCTTTTGAGAAAATCACAGAAAATCAAGAACATAGATGATCGTAGTTAAAGGAAGGATCTATAATGTTGGGTATTCTCCTTTTGATGAAAAAGAATCAATTAGAGTTAAGGAGCTTTCTACCTTCATGCCCACTCCCAAATTGAAACTTTTTTTTTTAGAGCGGTGCCTTAGATATATATTTCTTCTTTTTTTTTTGGTGGAGAATGAGATTGCTTTTCATCTGGAAATTGAACTCCTTTTCTGTAGATGTTGATACCAATAAAATAATTCCTATGTGATTGGATTGCATGAACATTTATATATCATACTTCTCAGATTGGTATAAAAGGTAGTATATTACCTTAAATCTGAGAGTTTTTAGAAACTCCCTATCAACAAGAAATGTCATAGTTGTCAAACTACACATTTATTAGTCAATTAAAACCATTGTTTTATGTTTGTGCCATAGACTAAAACAGGCAAAACCAGTTTTGCTGCTCGGTTTGTGGATTCCATTTTTTCACATGAACTAGATAAAAATCAGAACAATTCTTTGGTATCTCTATTTGAAACATTGTTTGTATCTCAGCAAGAATGATTCTACTGGTCCAGATCTAATGACTGGATAAATGCAATAATGTCTAAACAGATTTGCTTATGTCTTGTGTCCAAATGCAGACATGGAAGTCCCTTCCAGACACGAATGAAGTGGGGAAGGACTTGCCAAATTCCATCATCAACAATGTCGATGCTACAATCGAACACTTAGCTGCTTCCAACGTCTTCTTTGTCGCAAAACGAAGGAATGCCAACAAAGAGCTACTGTACTTGTCAGCCAAAATTCCTCAAGGAATTCCTTTCCTGATAGAGCTTACTGCTGTTCTTGGTGTTCCCGGAGTAAAATGTGCAGTGAAGACACCAAGCCCAGATATGGCAGCATTCTTCTTTGAAGCCATGGAGACCTTGCTGAAGTGATATCCAATATTCTTTTTAGAATTTAAAGTTCATGTTGTTTTACCGGTAGTAGATCTTTGTTATTGCGAGTTAGTGTCTATTTTGTGAAGCAAATTGATTTTGACATGTTGACTATGACTTGATATTACATGTTGACTAAACTTCCGCATTCAGGTTGGAAACATTTCTGATTCATGCCTGTGAGATTCTGTTTGAGTGAAATATGGCCATTTGGGTTGGAAATTTTTCATTGTGCTTGCCAACTTAGATTTTATGTTCTCCAATTGATTGTTAGTCCACACAATCCTGATCATACATCACCAAATGCAATACAATATAATATTGATCATCATGTCGCACTGAGGACCCTTCCAGCCAACATGAGAGGTCTCTCAACATCGTCGGTAGCCGTTGATCCAACGACCTAACATACTGAAGCTTTCAGGACTCTTCTCCACCCACAAAATTGCCGATCACAGCTCCGTATGTTGAAACTTTCAGGACTCTTCTCCTCCCACAAAATTGCTGATCACAGCTCCGTTTGGACACACGTTGTTTTAATAATAATAATAATAATTAATAATCTGTATGTAAACATTTTATATTTTATTCAATACAGCGATCGTTAACGAATGAACCACTTGTGAATTGGCAGGAATGCTAACTTAATTGTCAATCGCCTAGCGACAACGTGAATTGACTGGTAGATTTGCTAAAGCCGGGATAGAAGAAGATGAGAGAAAAAGGATTAGAACGACGGCTAAGGGTTCTCGGCGCAACCACTCCAATGCTCAAGTAAGTAAGTTTTCAGCGAAGGAGCAAGAAACAGTACAAAAAGGTGTTTAAGGTTTCAGATGCATATGTGCACGTATTTGTACCCGTAAGGGTGAATCACCTTTTATAGGACTATGGTTGATGTTTTTCCATGTCCCA
>JBAMIE010198232.1:0-11314 GCA_037177295.1 Kaempferia parviflora
TAAATTTTAAAAAATAGATTTTTGGAAAACTAAATTTTGAAAAATTGATTTTTTTAAAAAGTAAATTTTGAAAAATGAATTTTTGAAAAACTAAATTATGAAAAATGGATTTTTGACAAACTAATTTTTGAAAAATAGATTTTTGAAAAAACTAAATTTTGAAAAATGGATTTTTGAAAATACTTAGTTTTGAAAAATGGATTTTTGAAAATACTAAGTTTTGAAAAAATAGATTTTTGAAAATACTAAGTTTTAAAAATAGATTTTAAAAAAATTAAATTTAGAAAAAGTGAATTTGTTTGATTTGGTTTTGTTTGGGTTGAATTTGATTTGGATTTGGCTTAATTTTGGTTTGATTTTGATTTGAATTTGGTTTGATTTTGATTTGAATTTGGTTTGATTTTGGTTTGATTTGATTTGAATTTGATTTGATTTGTCCTTAGTTATTTTACCAGTCTAAGTTATCCGAAAAAGGTATTCTATAATTTTGTGAAATGAGTTAGATTGATTTTAGGATTTGATTTAACTTGGGTTAGATTCAAGTTTGATCTTGGGTAACACAAGTAGGCATTCTTTGTATAAACTTCTTGCCTGTTGTGAGTCACTTGGACATCATTAGAGTAACCACACGCTTCGAAATTTTCCAAATAGTCCAACCCATAATAGTTAATATCAAACCTTGGTCTAACCATTTTAGATTGGAAAGGGGTAGCTTCAGCTAGTTCCACTAAGTTGTCAGCACCAGGTTGAAGCCATACTTCCTAAACATGCATAGACTTAGCTTTCCTAGCTTATTATCATCCCAATATTTTCTAATACTATTTGCCAAGTTAAATTTAATCATTTTTAGTCTAACCCTAATTACCCTTATGGGTAAGGTTCATGTTCTTGAGGTGCCAGCTATTCTGGAGCCTCCCCCTAAATTTATGGCATTTATTTTGGGTTTATGCTTTTTTGATTTGTAGTTTGGATTTATATTAGACCTCGGTTTGATTGTTACATAATGAATTTGGTTCTTAGGTGTGTAAAATTGATTAGGTCCTACTGGCGTGGTCAAGCATGCTTTTAGAACTCAATCTTGATTAATTTTCTTGTTGTTGGTTATGGTTTAAACTGATTTATTGTTTGAGTTTGAGTTGAATCCGAGTCCGGACTTGTTGTACACTTCTCTTTGGGATCCAAGCATCATATTCACATACTTGGTCCCTGAGGTAAACTTTTCCAATTGAGTCTTGATTTCTTCAACTTGATTTTTCAAGGTGAAATTCTCTTCCTCAAGTTTTGCAACTGGAGTTGAGTTTTCATATTGATTAATCATAGTTGATGAATTTAGACTTAGTTATTCCTTGAGGAGGTTATTTTCCTCAATGAGCAATTTAGCGTGCTTCTCAGTCTTAATTAATTTTTTATTTAGATACGAAATTATTCTAAAAATTTTTTAGTAAGTTTTGAATTTACCTCAACTGGTTCGTTTCAACCAGATTCTGATTCGTCCTGACCTGACTCGTATTCGGTTGCCATCAAAGTTAGATAACTGGTTTTCTTTTATTCCTCAGCTTCTGATTCATCTGAGCTTGAGTCATCACACGTCGGCTCGGTCTGGTTTGGTTCTTCTGAGTCTGATTCTGGTGATGAAATTTGGGCTTCAGACTCAGATTCAAGCTCGAGTTCGACTTGATCTTCTAGTTTTGATGGTTCTTCGTGTAGCTTAGTCAGCAAGGTCCAGAGCTCGAAAGCATCTCGATGTTTTCCAATTCTGCATGTAATTTTGTTAGATAATAATTTTAAAATCAAGCTTGTTACCTTAGAATTTGCTTCTTTGTTCCTCGTTGATTGTTGTAGTGAGATACCGCAGTCGAAGTCGTCAATCATTACGAAGCTCTCCATCTGAGGCTTCCATATTCTGTAATCCATGTCATACAGTGGAGGTTCGTAGATGCTTCATCCTTCTACTTGGGCCATTAGAAAAATCTTGCAAGACAAAAACGCTAAATATGTACCAAGACTTGGTCTTGGATTAGTAGTGCGGGAGAAGAAGTAAAGAAAAACTTTCCAATTTCCCTTTTTTTTTAAAAAATTATTATTTTTAAATAATAAAATAATAATAATAAAAATTAAAAAAATTATGACAAATTTTGTCAAAATATATTTTGGATCAAATTTGACTAATAGTGAAAAAATGAGAATGTAAAAATCGGAAAAGGAAAAGGGCAAAACTGGAAAAGGCGTAAGGATTTATTTTAAGCCTAAACGATTTATATTTTAATGTTTTAAAGAAGCCGAAGAATTAAGAAAAGAAAATACCCCCTCTTGCTTGATTGACTGTTTCGTCAATTCAGAGTGACAGGGCTCTGATACCACTCGTAAGATCGATGAAGACGATAGAGAGGGAAGGGGTGAATATCGTTCGCAAATAAGAGTGAAACGCAGCGGAAAATTAAAATAGACACAGTGATTTACTTCGTTCGGAGCCTACTTCGACTCCTACTCGAAGGCCCGCACCTGAGTGCTTTCGTTGGGAAATTCTATGATTTTGAAGATATTACAATTTAAAGTACAATGATAGAACTGAAAATAAAGTTACCAACGACAAATTCAAAATCAGACTTCCAGATCGTCGGAGCAGCTTTTCAGCGTCGTAGAGTCGTTTTCGGAGCTGAGCACAGGAGCGAAACTTGTTCGGATTGTTGTTTTGAAGCTTCTATCGAAAACACCTTTTATAGGTCATTCCAGGCACCCGGACTGGTCCGAGCGTCCCCACATGGCAAATCCTCGTCAAAACTCGATCCGCAGATTTTATCCACTCCCGTGTGCCCGGACGGGTCCGGGCGCCTGGAACCTAGTTTTCCAACTTTTTGCTTTCTACAAGTAAACAAGTTAAAATACAAGTATAACCTGCAAAACAGAGTTAGAACAATTAAATAAAAGTAGTAATTAAGTTTTGTCCCTCCAGGACTAAAACTTAGTCAAAGAACTCAGCTTAGATTCCCAAAATGAGTCTAAGCTAGCCCGATGCTTATATGTTCCCTTGAACAGGAACGCATCCTCACAGTCACTCTCCTCCAGTGACTTACCTCACTTACCTTCCGGAATCAAACATCCAAAACACCAACACCGGAATTGGACATCCGAATCGCCACACCAGGAATCGGACATCCTGGATCAACCACACTGGGAATCGAACATCCCGGATGCCGACACTGGGAATCGAACATCCCGGATCGAGACACCGGGAGTCGAACGTCCCGGATCAAAAAATTGCAAACTCCACAAATCTGTTAGATCACACAAGGTCTAACTTTAACCTATTTATCATTCATCAAAACCAAGTTTGACCATTAGTGCAAACTGCACCAACCATATCTTCATCTTGTTTTTTCTTCTTTGAAGTCTTAAATTGTTTCTTCACATACTACAACAATAAACATATAACACATTTAATTAATGAAATAACACAACTAAAATTTATTATTATATGATAATATACACTTACAACAATAGCTTGTTTCCTCCTTTTATTAAATTGGTCAATATTTGCTACTTCGTTCTCTGCTTCTTCTTCAGAATTGTCTTCCATTATAGTGATGGTCTATCTTTCTTCTACCAATTTATCCACATCAATTTTTTCCTTTGCTCTTGTCCACGACATCATGTTCTTTTACCATTTTTTTACTATCTTCCTCTGCTAAAACATTCTTCACAGGCTCATTTATTTGTATATTCCTCCGCTCCTCTTAGGTAAAATCTGGTGTCACAATGGACTATCAACTGGAGTTTTCCTATAATCATAACGACTTCTGCCACATCCTCTCCCACTCCTTGTTCAAAATGCTACTAGTTCAGAAAGAGTATCAACTACAAGATCGCTTGATTTAGTTTGCATGCCTTTATTTTCAATGATTTCGAGTAATTCTTTAACCCTCTCATTAAGATGCATGTTCTCCATTATTAGATCCTTTATTCGGTTTGATTGAATAAGACAGTTAGAACATTGCTTATTACTTTGTCTTCCTGATTCTGTGTATTCAAATTGAAGTGTCTTTATTGGATGTGGAATGTCTTCAATGAAATTAAGGTTCTCCAAAAATGCTTTTTCATTTTGACTAGGGATTAGGTCAATAATTACCTGTCAAATTATATAAACAAATGTTAACAACTCCATATTAAACTAACTTAGGTCACAATCTTCAATATTTACCTCTTCATATGATACTTGTCCAACTTAGCCCTCACCCTGCTAATATGTGAAGGAATATTCCTCCACTTGTTTATTCTTGTCCTTCAATATTGTATGGTTTCAGGATTGGAACATGCTCCAAAAACCATGCCTGATACATCATCAAAATTGTTACAACTTCATACATTTCCACACCTTATTAACAAATTTTTAATTAAAAAAACAAACTCACTGCCAAAAGACCAGCAAATCCCTTTAGGTAGGGGAGGTTGGTGTTCGTATGTACTATCTGAGTTGATGCAAATATGTCCCCAATCTTAGGTAATTATGGAGCTATAAATTCATAGATGGCTTCAACTCAGTTAAATCTAACAATATTGTTAAAATCATCTACTATATCTATAAGACCTAACGGGACCTTATATGTACTAGAAAAAAATAAGACACGATTGCCATAAAATTTAAGTAACTCCTCAATTCTTGATATAGTGTCATCTTTTTTATTGAGAAGTAAGTTATAAAGAGGTCACTAGATGTTTTAGTTGAATATATCGGAACCGCAGGACCTAGGTCTGCAATACCAAGCAACAAAGAAGCGTCTCTTCTTTTGAAGGCCACTAACACATTTGAAAAACTTAAATTATTAGATATCTACTGCACAAATTTTATTATTACTAAGGCTAAAATCAATCCCAACCTATCAAGCCCAACAAATCGCATATCAGGACCATGATGGGCCTGATATGCTCAAATATCAAGCTCAAGTTAGGCCTAATATGCGATCATATCAGGCCCAACTCGTTTGCTATTTAACCCTAATACCATCACATAAATAAAAAAATTGTTAAAATCTTAACATTCTTTATCTTTTATATTTTACTCTACTTCTACTTCGTCCTTACAATTCATAATTCCTAGATTTAAACTTATACCTGAGAATTTAAACGTTTGAGAGGTTGAGTACCAATTTTGAAATATATCAGCTAATATACCATGGATATGCTGCATATCTTCTTTGTCCAAGAAAATACTAAAGGGTGGCCTTTTTATCATTGTTATGTGTCGATCATGTAAAATGGCATATCCAGGATACCTTCCTTTCTTTGTGGATGCTTGAAAAAAACTTTTAAAGTGACTTAGAACATTGTTCCAATGGAATTTCTGCGCAACATCATTTGAACCCTACATTTACAAAAAAAATATATATATAATCATAGACATACCATACACGAACTAGTTGCAGGTTTTTGTCGGGACCTTGATCACCGGCTAGAGGGGGGTGAATAGCCCGAAACCCCAAACTTGTCATCTTCCTACACTTGTTAGCTACGTAGCGGAATATAAACTAAACTAACTAAGAAAGACAATGACACAAACTGATTTAACGAGGTTCGGAGATTAGGGCTCCTACTCCTCGGCTGTCCGTGAGGTCGGTGGATGATTCCCCAGAAACACCGATTAGCTCGTGTAGCTCCTTGTGGGTAGAGAAACCTCGCCATAAACAATTTCCGAATACTCTCGAATGTATACGCACAAAGAATACTAATCAGTTGTTAACCACAACTAATTTCGTCAACCTAAACCAAGTAACCAACCTTGGTTTATATAGGCAATCAGCTCATCCAAAAAGTTGATCTTCCCGCCACTAGTCGCCTGGTCCATGCACCAGGCGACTGGTCCTCTCACAGACTCGAGGACAGAAGCGCAACGGCTATCCACCGGCTAGTTACCAGTCGCCTGGTCCCCTGACTAGGCGACTGGTCCAGGCGCCTGCTCTCCCCTTTTCACTCGACTAATCTTTCTGTGAGTTTACTTACTCACCTACCAGTCACCTGATACAGGTACCAGGCGACCGGTACAGACCCACACTTGGTTTTTCACTGCGAGTACAATTCACTCAGCACTTGTTCTTGCCCGACCAACCTAACCTAGCCTTCTAGACATCTTCCATCAACCTTGCGCCCCTCGGATGTCTTCCCATCCTTCGCGCCTTGCCTTCTAGATGCTTCCATCGGCCTCGGTCCTTGTTGTCGGGTCTTCCAATTGCCAAGTCCCACTTGGGCTTACGCCACCAAGGCTCCTCCTTGGATTTACACTGTCAAGCCTCTCACTTGGACTTCACCTCCTTTGCCAAGATCACACTTGAACTTCTTGTATCCTGTACACTCACAAGCATACATCAAATACAACAATAACCTAATTTAAACCTTTGCCTAAACATCAAAACGTAGGGCACCTAGATTGCTCTAATAGGGTCTTCATCCTCTGATCTCTTGGCTCGATGCTCATAAGGCATTCGGCTCACGTATCCGAGGTCTTCTTCCTCGAGTATCTTGACTCGATGCTCATAAGACATTCGGCTCGCGTACCCGAGGTCGCCGAGCTCGTGATGCCGCAATGTCATTCTGAGCTGACGGGTCTCCATCCTCGGACCTCTTGGCTTGATGCTCATAAGGCATTCGGCTCACGGATCCGAGGTCTTCTTCCCCGGGTATCTTGGCTCGATGCTCATAAGACATTTGGCTCACAGATCCGAGGTCTTCTTCCCTGGGTATCTTGGCTCGATGCTCATAAGGCATTTGGCTCGCGTACTCGAGGTCGCCGAGCTTGTGATGCCGTAATGGCATTCTGAGCTGATGGGTCTCTATCCTCGGACCTCTTGGCTCATTGCTCATAAGGCATTCGGCTCACAGATCCGAGGTCTTCTTCCCCGGGTATCTTGGCTCGATGCTTATAAGACATTCGACTCACGTACCCGAGGTCGCCGAGCTCGTGATGCCGCAATGGCATTTTGAGTTGACGTGTCTCCATTCTCAGATCTCTTGTCTTGATGCTCATAAGGCATTCGGCTTGTGTACCCGAGGTCGCCGAGCTCGTGATGTCGCAATGAAATTCTGAGCTACGAGTCTCCATCCTCGGACCTCTTGGCTCGATGCTCATAAGGCATTCGGCTCGCGGATCCGAGGTCTTCTTCCCCGGGTATCTTGGCTCGATGCTCATAAGGCATTCGGCTCGTGTACCCGAGGTCGCCGAGCTCATGATGCTGCAATGTCATTCTGAGCTGACGGATCTTCCTAGCCAGCTCCCAAGAATAAAATCAGTTTGGATATATTTTTTCCAGAAGATCGTAAATAATCCCATAAATCGTGACTCATATAGAGTATATGAATTCCATAACTTCATTGATTTGGGAGAAAACATCATTTAAACATCCATCATGAATTGCAACCTCAAATGATGTTCAATAAATATCAGGAGTTTCATAAAAAAGTATACATAAGCTCATAAATCCTTGGAAAGAGCATATGAGATCCAAGACTTCATTGTGTCCGATAAAGCTGAAGATAATTCGCTCTCTAAGGTCTGTCTAACTTTGTGTCTTCCTCATTCTGCAAATAATAACTTCCACTAGCGAGTTTTTGTATGACAGTGAAAGGTCTACTCTATTGGGGTTCTAGCTTGCCCACATCCCCAACGGGTTTGATTCTCTTCTAGACTTTACTCCCTGGAATGATCGAGGCCTTACTCGCTTGTTATATACACACTCCATGCGTTGTCTATATGCAGTGAGGCGTAGAGCAACCTTATCACGAACTTCCGATATGAGATCCAGATCTAATAGCCTTTCCTGATCATTACTCTCTTTATTATAGAGCTGTCTTCGAGTAGATTCTTCCCCAATTTCTACGGGGATTACTGCTTCAACTCCATATACTAATTCGAAAGGCGTTTGTCCGGTGGATCCTCTAGGAGTAGTTCTGTAAGACCATAAGATACTGAGGAGTTCTTATACCCAGCTTCCACCAACATGATCTAATTTTATTTTAAGCCCTCTTATGATTTCCCTATTGACCACCTCGGCCTGACCATTACTCTGGGGATAAGCTACATAAGTAAAAGCCTATTTAATTTGCAAACTCTCACACCATTCTTTTAACTTGCGTCCAGAGAATTGCCGACCATTATCTGAGACAAGCTTGTTGAGAATTCCATATTTACAAATAATATCTCTCTAGAGGATTTTCATTACAGCTGCCTCTGTGATTTGAGCTAGGGGCTCTGCTTCTACACATTTAGAGAAATAATCCACCAATACTTAAAAAAATTTCTTCTGTTGAGGTCCAACTGGAAAAGGACCGGCAATATCCATGCCCCACTGATCAAAAGGACATGATACTGAAGAAGTCTTCAAAGAGATTGCCGGCTGATGAGTAATATGCTGATGCTTCTGACAAGATAAACATCCAGCTATAAATTTATTGGCATTGGCTTGTAATGTGGGCTAGAAATAACCCGCAAGAATAATTTTTCGGGCTAAAGACCTTGCCCCAATATGGCTACCACATATGCCTTCATGCAATTCTCGCATAATATAAACCTTCTTGTATAATTGATCGCCCACTAGTATAAAGCGAGCAGCTTTGCGCTTGAAGAACCGTCTCTGATTTAGATCATCAATTAATTTCCCATTTTGTAGAAACTTCACATATGGATCTCTCCAATCTGGAGGAAGAATTTCATAAGAACCTTCCTCGATCACAACTACTTCAATATCAAGGACAACCGACTCTTCTAGAGTCCATGTTGATAAAAAACTATTCGTCCACCCTGATATTATTTTTCTAAGATATTTTCTTCAAAGTTACATCTACAAAAGTAGATTTTAATTGATGATAGGCATTAACATATCTTTGTAGTCGTTCGTTTTGGATTTCGAAATCTCCTTTGTCTGTTGTGCCACCAATTGGGAGTCAGTATATAATATAATTCTTCAAGCTCCGACTTGCTAAGCTGCTTGTAATCCAGCTAATATAGCCTCGTACTCAGCTTCATTGTTGGTGGCTCTAAAACCAAGATGGATAGATATTTGTATTGCTTCTTCTCGTGGATATATTATAAGAAGTCCAACTCCACTAGCGCGTTGATTAGAAGACCCATCCACATATATCTTCCAGGTTTCTTTAGATTCCGGTGAGGAGATTGTCTCGAGCATGAAATCCGCAAGAGCTTGAGCTTTAATAGGAGTTCGAGATCGGTATTCAATCTCATATTCAGTTAAACTCAGTGATCCATTTAATCAAGTGACCAGAGGCTTCAAGATTGGTAAGAACTCGACCCAAAGGAATATTTGTGTAGACCACTATGGGATGAGCCAGAAAATATGGCCTCAATCTTTTTGCTGTCAGGAATAAAGTATATGCTAGCTTCTCTAACGTAGTATATCCGGTTTCCGCATCTTTAAGCAGGTGACCAAAGAAGTATACTGGTAATTGAGTGTTATCCTCTTCTCTGATAAGCGCAGAATCCACTGCTTGCTCGCCTGTTGCCAGATATACATATAATATTTCTCCTTCCTCGGACTTGTATGGTTGGGAGCTTGGAATGATATTCCTTTAATTCTTGGAAAGCTTTCTCACATTGATCATCCCATGAGAACATGACAGCTTTCCTTAAAATTTTAAAAAATGGAAGAGTCTGATCCGCTGACCGAGATATTAACCAAGATAGAGCCGTAATTCTTCCATTAAGACGTTGCACCTCTTTGAATGAATTCGGAGAAGGAATTTGAATAATATCTTGCACTTTCTCTGAATTAGCTTCGATCCCCCTTTCAGTAACGATGTACCCAAGGAATCAACCACTCTTGACCCCAAACAAGCATTTGATCGGGTTTAACTTCAGGCGGTTAGCTCAAAGAGTAGCAAACATTTCTTTTAGGTCATCTATCAGGTTTGTTCCTTTCTCTATCTTAATCAGAATGTCATCCACATATACTTCAATATTCCTCCCAATCTGATGTCGAAAGACCTTGTCCATCATTCTCTGATATGTAGCTTTAGCATTTCTTAACCCAAAAGGCATCACATTATAACAATAAGTGTCATCCGAGGTCACAAAGCTAACCTTCTCTTGATCTTCTAGATCAAGTGGTACTTGATGATACCCTTGGTAAGCATCTAGCATGGAGATGAATTCACAACTAGAGGTGGAATAGACTAACTGATCAAAACGAGGCAAGGGATAACAGTCTTTAGGGCATCCTTTATTTAGATCTCTAAAATCAATATATACACGCCACTTTCTGCCTGGCTTAGGAACTAATACAACATTCACTAGCCAGGTCGGGAACTGTACCTCCCTTATATGCCCAGCTTGCAGTAACTTTGCCACTTCTGTTCTAATGATCTGGTCTTGTTCAGGTGCAAAATTTCTTCACCGCTGCTTCACAAATCTGGCGCCTGGCAGAATATGCAACTTGTGCATAGCGAGTGAAGTAGGGACACCTCAAATTTCCTCTGATGCCCAAGCAAAAACATCATGATGGCTGATTAAATAGTCGATCAGCCTTCCTCGAAGCTTGGGATCAAATCCTGCAGCAATTCGGGTTACTCCTCAGAACTGAGGATGTATTTGTACCTCTTCGTGTTCTACTGCTCGACATTCCTCTCGGGCTTCTTCTTCTGCTCGGGGATCAATCACCTTAATTTGTAGAGTCTCATCTACCCTCTGGTTTTTCCGAGCATCAACTCTGATCTCCCTGTTGTAGCAACGCCTAGAGACCAATTGGCTTCCTCGGACTTCGACGACTTGTTCCTTTACTGGGAATTTAATCTTCTGATGATAAGTTGATACCACAGCTTGGAACAATCCGAGAGCTGGTCTTCTCAAAATGGCATTGTAGGAGGATGGCGCATTCACCACCAAAAAGACTGTTCTCTCCGCCCTTGAGAGAATATCATCCCCCAAGGATAGAGAGAGAGTAATCTGTCCTACTAGCTGTACTCAATGTCCTATGAAGCCAAATAAGGGAGTCGACACTGGCTGTAGCTTGCCTTCTCTAACTTGCATTTGTTCCAATGCAGCTTTGTAAATAATGTTGACCGAGCTTCCTGTATCAACAAAAACATGCTCAACATCGTAATTAGCTATGCGGGCAAGTATTACCAATGCATCCTCGTGGGGAGTGATAATTCATCATTTTAGCATTTTATTTAGTCCAATTTTGGTTGATTATGGATGAAATTTGATATGAATGGTTTATATTAGGTCTAGATTGTAGTTGTATATTTTTACTGATTATATTGATTTGGCTTTGTAGGTTAATTTGGACCAAGTCAAACTGGTCAAACCAAGTCA
>JBAMIE010198242.1:0-11313 GCA_037177295.1 Kaempferia parviflora
ATCCCTATGAATTGAAAGTAAATAATAAGTAAAATACATAGATTAAAACAAATTATAAAATAAGAATAATAAAAATAGAAATGAAATGGAGTATATATATATTTGATATCCTGCCCGACACTTCATGCCCGACTTATGAGCGACATCCGACGTGGGTGATCTGACGCAGTACAAATCTAATTTTTTAATCTCTCTCACCTACATGCAATTGCATGCTTTCTCTCTTTCCTCTCTCATCTGCATGCAACAACTGCATGTAAGCTGTTATAGTTAGCTGCATCAAGCTGTTGCAATTTAATCTCTCTCTCCCTCTTATTCTACATGCAACAACTTTCTCTCTTCTATAATTATATGCTGTTGCAGCTTGCTGCAACAAGCTGCTGCAGCAAACTGCAATAGCAAGCTGCAACAACAAGCTGCAACAGCTTGTTGCAGCTTGGTGCAGGACCAAGCTGTTGCAGCAGCTAACCGCAACAGCTTGTTGAAGCTAACTACAACAGTTTACATGCAACTGCATGTAGATGAGAGAGGAAAGAAAGAAAGCATGCAACTGCATGTACATGAGAGAGATTAAAAAAATTAAATTTGTGTTGCGTTAGATCAGCCACGTTGGATGTCGCTCACAAGTCGGGCACTAAGTGTCGGGCATGATAGCAAATCTCTCTCTCTCTCTCTTTATATATATATATATATTTATATATATACACACACATATAGGATATGTTGTTCATTGAATTCCACAGGTTAACTGTTCCATGCCAACTAGTACGGAACAAGAACTTTATGTTTATTAGTTAGAAATATATTTTGACACCACATGTACCTTATCCTCTCTCAAACCTTCATGGTGAATGTGAAATTGCATAAATCCAAATGCCCTAGGATCATCAGTGAGTTTCGACCAAAAGCCATTGATGGACCTAGAATGGTATGATTGCAGCCATTTAAAATCGTGTGAGTTTGTTATGTTGTTAGCACCCAAATGGAGCTATCTATTGAATATTTAAACATTTCTAGAGAGTCTACAAGGGAATGATACATTTCAGCATAAAAGTGAGTCTGATATGATACCATATCATGCTCAAGTTAGGCCTGATATAATCTCACATCAGGCCCAACGTGCAATGATGAAAATCAATATTTTGAAATTAAAAATAAGAAGTAAATAATGAGTAAAATAAATAGATTAAAAAGAATTATAAAACAAGAGAAAAAAATAGAAAGGATATAAAATATTTGAAATAAATATAATCTAGTTTTAAAAAAATTATTTAATGAAGATTATAGGTTGGGACCTTAGTGACTTTGCTCTTTGATCACAATTTTTTTTTTATCCCAATGCGCTTGGCAATATACAAATCTTAATTAAATTTAATGTTGTCATTAAGTTATGACTTAAACCAAAAAATGATGTTTATTCAATGCACTGGAAAACTGTTCCGTGCCAACTTGCACAGCACAAGAACCTCATCGATGGTAGTTCGAACTAAGTTTGACTCCATAACTACCTTCTCCTCTCTTAAACCTTCATAGGGAATGTGAATTTGAAGAAATCCAAATGCCCTAGGGCCATCAGTGGATTTCGGCCAAAAGCCACTTATGGACCTAGGATGGTCAGATTGCAGCCATTTCAAGTCGTGTACATTTCATGTGTTGTAAGGACCCAAATGGTGCTATCTATTACCTATTTAAACATTCCCAGAGTCCTTCCAATGTTACGATAAGTTTCAACATGGATTTAGGCCTAATATGGTAACATATCAGGCCTACATTAGGTCTGATATTTTACCATATCAGCCCAATGTCGGCTGCATAGGTTGGGATCTTGGTGATTTTGTTCTTTGATCATAAATTTTTTTTTTGATCCCGATGCCCTTGTCAATATAAAATTCTTAACTAAATTTAACGCTGTCATTAAGTTATGACTTAAACAAAATGGGTCTTATTTTTGCTTATAGTAATAAGATGTTAATATAGAGTATACAAAGAGAAATATAAAATTTAAAGAAGAATTAAATATAAAATATAAAGTTAAACCTATAAATATTTTAAAAGATGAAGAATGATAAAATGAATAAAAGTAAATAGACGATAAATAAAAAATTAATAAAATAATAAAAATATTCAAATTTATTGAATGCGCTGGAGAACTATTCCATGCCAACTAGCACGACACAAGAACCTTATCTCTAGTAGTTAAAACTAAGCTTTTACTACTAGAGATGAAGTTCTTGTGGCGTGCTAGTTGGCACGGAATAGTTCTCTAGTGCATTCAATAAATGTCATACCCTATTTATTGTTTAATTTACAAAAACATCAACAGACATTGCTTTTTTAAATTTACAACTTATTTACAGTTTAAAAAAATTTCACAAGAAAATTTTGATTTTCCAAGCACACCTTGTCAAGTGCAACCTGAATGTTGCACCTAGCCTATTTTAATCTCAGATATTTCATAACCGCTACCAAGTTTTTTATTTACAAAATGAAATTATAGTATCAACTTTTGGTTTTCCATGTTTACCAACACTATATAGTAGATACAAAAATACTCCTGCTTACAAAATATATACTTCAAGTAGAATATTCATGCATACATATACTAGTACTTCAAGAACCAGGGACCGACGACATTCTACAAGTCCTTTTATTATGGGCCTATTGTTTACACAAGCTGCATTTGATTTTTACCTTCCCATTATATTTTGACTCGATCCGTGCCTTCTTTCACCTACCGGGCTGCACAAGGCTATGAGGACATAGAACAATAATATTGTTTACCCCCGGGCCAAAATTCCTTTCTTCGACAAGGGTAAATATGATAATTGTATGTCGCATTCCAATTTTGTGAATAAAAACAATTCTCACAATAATTGAGTGTATTCATGTTCCGATGAATGATGACGGCAATAGCATGTGAGCAAGGTAGTCCTGATATTTGAAACTCCCTATAGTTACTGTATTTTTTTTCTAAATCAACAATGTATGAAGCACCCCATGTTTCTACTTCTATTTTATATTGAGAGTAGGGGTGGACTTTATATGATCTAACTTTATCTCCCATGAATTCATTTCTTTGGTAGCATGAGGTGTCAAAGCAACAAACCATTTTGAACCTTCCTCTCTACGGTTAAAGAACCATTGAGCTACCTTTCTTCTGGTATGATCAGTTAACCTATTTATGGGAAGTTCACGTGTATACTTAAACAAAACATTTAAATTCTTTACACAATTAGTGGTTAGCATTGTGTATCTTCTCCCACTAAAGTATGCATTAGCCCAACTTTTATGGTCAGTGTTCTGGAGCGACTTATGGGCATCTGGATGTTTTTTAAGCATAGACTACATTATGAGATCATATTGAAGTGTTATGTTTACTCGTGCTGCTGCCCAAAATAAGCCTAAAGCTGACTTACTACCTATATATGTTACCATATTGCAAAACATGTGGTGGTAATAGAAAAAATGATGGGCAGTTATGTACACTTTCCTAACTGTTGATATAATGCTACGATGTCTATCTGATATTATGCTCAATGACTGTGTGTTGACACCAAAGAATGTGTTCGTATGTTCTAAAAAGCACTCTCATGTAGACTCACATTCAACTTTAGCGATTCCAAAGGCTACTGGTAAAATATTATCATTAGCATCGATTACTATAGCCATCAACAACACACCAGGATACTTTCCTCTTAGATGTGTAGCATCAATTCCGATCAATTTACATAGATAAGCCCTGAACACTCTGCGACATGCTCCAAAACCCCAAGAATAATGCTGAAACTGATTGTCACCATTTCTATGTAGTGCAACATAAGTTTTAGGATTTCTGGCTCTTAACTCACACAAAAATAGTGGAAGATCTCTATATGCCTAGTCATAATATCCAACGACTTTCTTCATCGCTTTCTCTTGGGCTATGTATGTTTTTTTGTATGATATGGTCACTCTAAACCTAACTTTTATATCTGAAATAATTATACTAGGTTTGTACTATTCATTTTGAAGAAATTGCTCTTCCACAAAAGATGCTACAAATGATGAAGAACATGCTTGATGATCAACACTTTCCCTAACAGTGCCACATTGGTGTTCCTTTACATATTTGGTAATAGTGAACTCTACATCCCTAGGCTACGACTCTCCATGTACATGGTTGATTGAAGTAAATTTCTTTAACTCTATGTATCCGTATGTTAACTGGATTATATCTTATATTTTTAACCATAACATGTTTCACAAGTGCATTCTTGAAATCGTGTCGAGAAGGAAAAATCTGTCCAACAAAAAAAATTCATGCTCATCCGTTGCCTCTCCAATTGGTCTTTGTAGCAATCGAGAATTTAGAATATATGGATCATTAGCTATTGGGAACTCCTCCTCTAAGTCACTATATTGCTCTGGAGGAAATTTATTTTGTTCAATCCAGATAGAATGCTCTTCCTCCTCACTCCAAGTAGGCTCAAAGTATTCAACAATTGTTGTAGAATGATTCAAAACCTCATCTTCTAGGATAGTTACTTCTTCATTTAAATCAAATGTGAAACTGCTTATATTTGTATTTGTGTTCCGCACACCACTATACTCAGAAGACGATGGAATATTTGTTTTGGATATTTCTCCTACATTATCTTCATGTTGGATGCAAGAATTTGCATCAAGCGTACTCTGTATCTCAAGTAGAACTTCATCATCAATCTAATCATCCCTGATAAATAAATTACAAACTATTTTAGCAAAATTACAACTACATAATAAAGTGGTGCTATAATTCAAACAGCAAGTAATGGCTTTTATGGACTACATACTAGATTTTCATATTTTATTAGTGGTTTTCACAAAATCTGACACATATACATAGGATTTTTTTATTTTTTATTTTTAAATTTTCAACCACTAGGAAGGGTTTAGCGAGGAAAAGGTATATATGGTGAAAAACTAAAGTATTAAACATGGATCATGTAGGATGTGTTAAGTTCCCATATCAGGACCAATGTGGGCCTGATTTTATCAACTTCAGGTCCACATTCAAGCTGAAACTTCTTGTAACGTTAGAGCACCACTGAGAGCCCTAAATATACATTGTTTAGCACAATTTAACTCCTTGAATCACCAGAAACTTACAACACTTTATATGGGTGCATTCAAACTTATTAGGCCCAACGTACCACTACCTACGATATCAACCAAACATGCACGAACAAGGTCTAGCTAAAATCTAGCATCACAGTGGAGCACCTCGCAAATCGATTACTTAATGGAGCACACCAAATTTCATGTGGTGTTCAATATTTCTTCCCCACACAACCAATGACACCAGAAGCATGATTATTATCATCACCTTGTGCTACAAAAGTTTAAGCTTTTTTTAACCAACAAACCTATTTACAGTAGATGTTCTTCAACAATTTGCAGTCTTGAAAAAAATTTATCCTTCACCGGAGATGTTCTTAAATGACACTGTTCTTGATCGATGTTGTCCTTTTGAACTCACATCTTTACCACAATAATCCAAAACCCTAATCACTCTTTTGCCACGCAAAATAGGACAAGGAGGTATGGTAAGCAGAGGAGTTCAAGATGATTTCATTTTTATAAGAGCACGAAGAGGTATGCAGAGAGAGAGAGAGAGAGAGAGAGAGAGAGAGAGAGAGGATGATAGCACGCCAATCTAAATAACTTTTCCAATTTTAAATTAATTTGTGGTTCCGATGCTTTGATAATGGTGATTAAAAAGTGCGTGGCTGTTGGTGGGAGCGGTAAAAGTGGATTTCCATAATTTTTCCTGCCTTTGGGTTAAAACCCATTTTATTTTTTTTAGATAGATAGAGAGAGAGAGAGATAGAGAGAGAGAGAGAGAGAGAGAGAGAGAGAGAGAAGTGAGCCCCGAAATAGAGAGCTCCCAACAGAAAAAAAACTATGGGAGGGAGCTTCCTCACCATTGCCACATCAACCATGGCAGGTCTTAGTGCTCTAAAAGGCCAAAATAGTAATATTTTTCAAAAATTATATTTATTAAAATTGGTATTTATGAGAAAAGGGAAGTTATAATTAAGAACTTGCCTTAAAAGAAATTTCCCCCAAAAGTAATCTGTTGAAGATAACTTGTATTTGATTGACACTGGCACAAACGTGCTAGGAGGAATGCTAGGCTGTGTTAACTGCTGAGGGCACAGACATAGTTGTGTCAGTCATAGAGGCCACTGATACAGCCGTGTTAGCTGCTGAGGGCATGGACATAGTTGTGCTAAGAGGCATGACCTAGCCATGTCAGTCGCTGAAAATACGAATACGGTCGTGCCACCGAACATGACCTAGCAATGTCCAAGTATGAGGAATGGATATGCCGTGACACGGATGTGCCTTAGTCAAACCCCATGTTGAAGGCATCAAGATCTGCATGTTTTTATGTTGGTATTTTTGGTCCAAAACACTATGTATTTCTTGGGCTGTATAAAAAGAATTATTGTAACTCTAAACCTCATTCATAAAAAAAGTTTTTGGCCCTTTGTGGAGTAGGAACATCGCCGAACCACGATCATGCTTTGTCATCTTCTCTCCTCTCTGGATTCTTCTTCCTATTAGTTTTTTCTTCTATAATTCTTCACATTTGTTGTGGCACAATCTCAATAGCTGGTATTAGAGCCAAGAATATATGGGATCTCTCCTATGAAATTTTATATAGTAAAGTTTGATGGAACTAGAAATTTTGATATGGTGAAGTTGCACATGTAGTAGAAGCGACGATATGAAGCACAGATTGAATTGATTCGAACAGTGAGAGTATTTTGAGCTAGGATCCCGAGCCTTTCTTTTATAACCTTAGTTCAATCGACGGATAAACTGTTCTATCGACTGATCCTTTCCATCGACTAAACAACCTATCTGTTGACTGATCTCTGATCTTTCCTTGTTTGCTGCGATGCGATCCGTTTGATCCTAGAAATCACATTATTCACTCGACTGATCCACCTGATCCATCAATGGAACCTCTCCCCTTCTTTGCTTGTTGTGGTTCACTTCATCAGATCATATAAATCAAGTTATTCGGTCTACTTATGTTTTCTTTTATATGATCCGTAGGATGAGCTTGATACGTCGACTGATCACTCTATTCTGTCGATGGAACAATCTATGGATCCATCAATTGAACCTCACTTTCAGTCGGTGAAACACCTATAAAACTACTATAGAGCATTTTATCATACAAAACAAGGTTAGAGCAATTATAACATTTATCCTGCAAAACAAGGTTAGAATAGGTATATGCTTGATAAAGACAGTTATGACTATCTTAATCTCAACTTAGAAATTTTATGATTTCTTTAGTTGGATCAGTACCTAAGGTTTATCCCAACTGAGACACGACCTCACAGCACTCCCTCCAGGAACTTACCTAAACTGACCTACCAACCATCTAGTCCTTCAGATCTATTTGGGCTTTCTCTGCTTAGTGTATGTTCGTCTGAGTCACTAATATTTTTTCTGCAATACTAAATTAGCATAAAAATAATAATAGTAATGTAGGTAAATTATACCTAGGTTTACCAAAATCTGTTGTTTCGGTGTACCATGCGCGGTCGACCGAAAATTATTTGGTGACACATGCTTAGAGTTAACTCATCTAAGACTTCTCACTACCTAGGGTTACCTCTCCCTAGGATTTTCTACTGCCTAGCTTTACTCACTATGACTTTTTACTGCCTACCTTCACTCATTAGGACTTTTCACCGCCTGACTTCACTCACCAGGACTTTCCATTACCTAACTTCACTTACTAAAACTTTATACTGTCTAGCTTTACTCACCAAGACTTTCCACTACCTAGTTTCACTTACTAGGGCTTTTCACTACCTAACTTCACTCACTAAGGCCTAGCTTCACTTACTAGAACTTTCACTTTGCCTGTAGTTCACTCCTCCAAGACTTCTCATTTCCCTTCTAGTCATTCGTTAGAATACTCACCTGACAAGGTTAACCTTGAACAAACTTCATTAAATATATTATCAAACAAACATAAAAAACCTAGGGGTCAATTGCACTAACAATCTCCCCCTTTTTGATGTTGTCATCTAATTCTTTCATTGATAAATAATTCCCAATCTATGTCATCTACATACAAGATAAGAAAGGTGACTGTGCTCCCACTAACCCTTTTGTAGACACAAGGTTCATCTTCATTCTTGATGAAACCAAATGATTTGATTGCATCATCGAATCGAAGATTCCAGCTTTGAGAAGTTTGCTTTAAACCATAAATGGACCTTTACAACTTACATACCTTTCCAGCATCTTTTGGATACACAAAATCCTTAGGTTGTGTCATGTAAACATCCTCGAGTAGATTTCCATTCAGAAATATAGTTTTGACATCCATCTGCCAGATCTCATAATCATGGTAAGCTACAATAGACTTAAGTATTGCAACTGGAGAAAAGATTTCATCATAGTCTATACCATGAATATGCTTGAATTCTTTAGCTACCAATCGCCTTTTGTAGATATGCATATTACCATCCATGTATATTTTTCTCTTAAAGACCCACTTACACCCAATGGGTTTGATCTCTTTAGGTGGATCAACCAAAGTCCATACTTGGTGAGTGTACATGGATTCCATTTTGAATCTCATGGCCTCAAGTCATTTATCAGAATCTGGGCCCTGTACAACTTCCTGATAAGATGTAGGCTTATTGAGACCAACAAGCACTACATCACCATAGTCATACAAGAGAAACGAATATCTTTCGGGTTGATGACGGACCCTATCAGATCTGGATAGAACTTGTTCTATTTAAACAGGTTGTTATTCCATAACTTCTTGTGGTGAAACAACATCATGACCCATAACATCTTGTGGTTCTTATTCAATCTCCATCAAAGCTTCAGTACTAATTTGTGTATCTTGAACTTTTTCAAGATCGACTTTACTCCCACTAATTCTTCTAGAAATAAACTCTCTTTCTTGAAAAACTCCATTTCTAGCAATAAACACTTTGCCTTGTGCGAGACTATAAACGTAATATCCCTTCATTTCCTTAGGATATCCTACAAAATAGCACTTATCAGATTTGGGTCCTAGTTTCTCTAAGACTTGACATCAAATGTAAGTCTTACAACCCCAAATCTTCATAAAAGATATTTTAGGACTCTTCCTAGTCCATATTGTATATGGTGCCTTTATGATGGCTTTGTACGGAACATGGTTAAGTGTGAAAGCACTCGTCTCAAGAGTATATCCCCAAAAGGAAGTAGAAAGATTTATATGACTCATCATTGACTGTACCATTCCACTATGGTATTCCAGGTATAGTGAGTTGAGATATAATCCCAGACACAACGAGATGGTCATAAAACTCATAGCTTAGGTATTCCCCACCTCGATCTGATCGAAGCATCTTAATATGCTTACCAAGTTAGTTTTATACTTCATTCTTGAATTCTTTAAACTTATCAAAGGATTCTGACTTATGTTTCATTAAATATACCTAGTCATATCTACTGAAATCATCAGTAAAAGTAATGATAACCTCCTCTAGCTACTATTCTAAAAAGACCACATACATTTGTATATTTGAGTTCTAACAAGTCATTAGCTCTTTCGTTGTGTCCACTAAATGGAGTCTTTGTCATATTTCCTTGTAGACAAGATTCACATATCTCATATGATTCAAAATCAAAGAGTACAAAAGTCCATCCTTATGGAGTTGTGAAATGTGATTCATATTTATGTGACCCAAGTGACGATACTATGTTTGGTTTAAATCATTAGGTTTGAACCATTTGGTATTTATGCTATAGATTGGGTTTTCAAAGTCTAGAACATAGAGTCCATTCATAAGAGGTGAACTATAATAGAACATGTCATTTAATTAAATTGAACAACATTTATCCTTTATTACAAATGAAAATCCCTTCTTGTCTAAACAAGAAATAGAGATGATGTTCTTGGTTAAAGCAGGCACAATTAAACTCTCTTCTAGTTCTAGAATAAGCCTAGTGGGCAAGGATAAGAAATATGTCTGTACGGTGATAGCGGCAACTCTTGTACCATTGCCTACTCATAGGTCCACTTCGTCTTTTGTCAATAATCTAGTCTTTCGAAGGCCCTACACATTAGTACAAATGTGATATGCACAGTTGGTATCTAATACCCAAGAAGACGAAATAGATAAATTCATTTCTATAACATATATACCTGAGGTAGAAGTCTCACTTCTTTTCTTTTTAACTTCCTCTAGGTATAATTTACAGTTCCTCTTCTAGTGTCCGGTTTCACCATAATGGAAGCAGGTTCCTTCTTTATCCACCCCATCTTTGGCCTTGCCTTTGGCTTTGGTCTTACCTTTACCTTTGGCCTGCCGTTTGCCTTTGCCCTTTTGTACCATCAAAATGGTACTAGGCTTTGCCTTCTTAAGTTTGAGTTCAGCAGTTTTCAACATACTCAACATCTCAGATAATGGCTTGTCGAATTCATTCATATTATATTTAATGACAAACTGATTGTAGTTTTTTGGCAATGATTGCAGAATGAGGTTAATTGTCAATTCTTGGCTCAATAGAAATCTCAACCTCTATAGGTTCTCTACATACCCAATCATTTTGAGTACATATGGTCCTACGAGAGTTCCCTCTTGCATCTTGCATTAAAAAAGAGCTTTAGAGATCTCAAATCTCTCATGCCTTGCTTGTCCTTGATATAATTTTCTAAGATGCTTAACCATATCATAAGCATCCATGTTCTCATGTTGCTTTTGAACCTCAGAGTTCATAGTGGCAAGCTAAGGCATGACACATCTAATGCATCATCTTGATGCTTCTTGTAAGCATCATTATCAGCTCTAATGGCAGTAATGGGGAGTGTTTCAGAAATGGGATGCTCTAGGATGTACAATTTTCTATCTTGCTTAAGGACATTCCTTAAGTTTCTGTACCAATCCAAGAAATTAGCTCTGTTAAGCTTATCCTTATCAAGGATAGATTGCAGAGAGAGAGAGAGTGAGAGAGAGAGAGAGTGTGTTCGACGTATTTGACGACTTGGTGATCTACAACAATAAAATGCAAAAATAAGTATCATATTCTGATCATTTAATTAGGCCATTAATTAAATGATTCTTCCATTGAATCGTAAAGTTTGGTAGGAGCAAGTCATTGATGTGGGTAATGAAAATTTTCTATACTAATAGCTCCAAATCCAATAGCGATAACATTCATGTGGGACAAGATCCATATTTGTAACGCCCGCCCTTATCTACGCTTAGGGCGGCGCTACTTTGCATGCTTAACATAAAAATTTATCTAACATAATAG
>JBAMIE010198252.1:0-11313 GCA_037177295.1 Kaempferia parviflora
ACCAACCAAGTTAGGTTAGGTCCTGTGTGGTCTAACCCTTGTGTCTAAGTGTGCAGGAACTTAGGAACACAAGAAGTTGAGCGGAAGACGCGACGAACAAGAAGGACTGCACGAGAAATGAGTCGACGGGCTCGGTGCGTTCGAGGGACGAGAAGTCGTGAAATAGTACACCGGTGGAAGAGAAGGATGCGCGCGGCGGTCCAAGGGATGAAAAGCCAGGAAGGAAGGCTACTCGAGGAGAACAAGGACGGAAACTGAGTTTGGATGAGCCCTATTCTGGATGTCCGAAATCACCCAAGCAATCGGGAAGCTAACAGAGTCGATCAGAAGCTAAACGGAGCGATCAGAGAAAGGAAGCAAAGCTGCCAGCTTCGGAGAAGGTGCCTCCAAGCATTTGGAAGGAGCCTTCGTGTGAGTGTTCACGGCAAACGAAAGGAAGGCACCTTCAACAGGCTGAAGGCTCCTTCGCGCCTACGGGAAGGCGCCTTCAGCCTACTGAAGGCGCCTTCAAGTCGGGATCAGCGACCGTTCGAAGAAGATTAACTTTTATCTGTGTACCGTTCGAAGAAGATTAACTTTTATCTATATGGATAAAAGCTTATCTTCCTGGAGGCGCCTTCAACCCTCTTGAAGGCGCCTTCAGGCAGGCGAGATAGAACTTTCAGGCCCTATAAAAGGGCCACTTGAGCTAGGAATGGAAGATAACTTATACACAACTTCTTTAGTGATTTCTTAGTTTCTTTCTGAGCTGTCAAAGAGTGTAATTGGCTTGTCCTCCTGCAAAGAAGTTTTGCTACTGAGCTTCATTAGTCTTGGATTAACAACTACCTAGGTTGTAACCAAGTAAATCCCTTGAGCCTCTGTTTCTATTTATGTTTACTTTTATAGAAGTTGTACTGAACTAACACTAATTTCCTGCTTATAAGTTAGCTTGAGATCTTTCTTAATTTGACTTGCAGGTATCTTCAACTCCTCCAACCGACCTTCTACAAGGACCTACAAGTGGTATCAGAGTCTAACCGTCTTAGAAGGACTAATCGCCAACTAAAGCAGAAGATCAAATGGCCAGAGCAAACATCCATCCACCAAAATTTGAGGGGGAGTTCAGCATCTGGAAGCACAAGATGGAGGTATTCTTTTCTATTGATTTTGATATTTTACTAACGATGAAATGTGATTATGAATCCCCTAGAGATCAGAATGGAATCAAAATGGAGAACCTTTGGACGAAGAAAGAACAATCTAACTCCATAGCAAACATCAAAGCCGAGTTCTACCTACTCAATGTACTTGCCGCAAGAAGTCAACAGAATCGGCAACTACACTTCCGCAAAGGATCTTTGGGAGAAATTCCTAGAATTGCACCAAGTTACCTCGGAGGCAAAACTAGCAAAGAGAGATCTACTACGAGGCCAACTACTCAGCCTGCGAATGGATGAAGGTGAGTCAGTCGCACGCCTGCAATTCCGATTGAAAGAGCTGATCACCGGACTCACGAATCTCGGTGAAACAGTAAGTAATCGAGATTCACTAAGGTATGCACTAAACGCGTTTCCAAGATTTCCAGAATGGTCAATGGTAATAGATTCTTATTATATTTCCAAAGATTTAGAAACAAGTACTTTAGAAAATTTATTTTCTACCTTAGAACTTCACGAAACTAGATGTGTAGATCTAAGAAAAGAACCGAAGCGGAACGTTACATTAAAGGTAAAGATGGATGATCCCTAGTCAGATTCCTCCGTGGACAAAAACAAGGCAGCTTTGTTGGTAAGAAAGTTTAGCAGATTTTTTAAATCTAATAGATTTGTTAAGTCTTAGGATAGAAAAGAAAGAAAAAAGGTAAAATGTTACAACTATCATGAAGAAGGGCACATCAAAAACGACTACCCAAAGCTCAACAAAAGAAAGGATAAAGGAAAAAGACATTTCAACCCGAAGCACAAAATTCTGAAAGCAACGTGGGGGGAATCCAGTTCCGGATCCGAAGTCGAAGCTTACGCTAGACTTGCATTAATGGCAAGTCATCAAGATGACTCGGACAATGAAACCTCGTCAAGAATGAGCATTGACTCAGGGGGAGATCCAACCGAAGAAAGCATTGACGACGGGGGAGCATCCTCAACAGAAGAAAGTTACAATGGAGGAGGAGACTTGAAAGAAAAGGTTAGTCAGGAACATTCTCTTACTCTGGAATTTTTTTTTTTCTTTTATTAAAATGTTAACTAAAAAACTAACCAAATTAGAAAAAGAAAACTTAGAAATGAAACGAACCTTAGGTATATCATGCTTTCTTATTGATTTTGACAAAATAAAAGCAGAAAATTAAAAATTAAAAGACAAAAAATAAAAAAATTAGAAAATTTAAAGAAAGAAAAATCATGCACATATAGAAATGTAATTTGACATTTCCGCTATCACTTTGGACAAATTAGAAAGTTTTCTCAAAAATACATTTCAAAGGAATTTTTGATTAACCGAGTAGAAAAAAATATTTATTAGGTTCCTAAGTCCTGCTTTAGTATAAATTTCTTTAGCTTTAAATTGAAAACCATGTCTAAATTTTTTTAAACTTAGTATAAATTTCTTTTTCTATAAAATGTAAATTTTTTTCCATATTCTGTTAATATTTTTAAATGGATTTTTTTTTCTAAATTGGTTGATGATTTTTAATTACATCTTAAACTTTGCTTAAACTTAGAAAATTTATTTAGATATCTTTTTATTATTGCCCCTATTTTTTTTAATGTGATCAAAGCGGGAGTGTTAGTTAAGTTAAGAGGGAGATAGAATTTAATTTCTAAAATGAACTTAATTGTTTATTTAATATTTATTTTTATTATCCTAATTTAACTTGGGTTGCTCACATAAAAAAGGGAAAGATTGTTGGTCCCCAAGATAGTTTTAACGTGACCAACTAAGTTTGGTTAGGTCTTGTGTGGTCTAACCTTTCTGTCTAAGTGTGCAGGAACTTAGTAACACAAGAAGTCGAGCAACAGATGCGACGGACGAGAAGGATAACACGGGAAGCGAGTCGACGGACTCAGTGCGTCCGAGGGACGAGAAATCGCGGAAGAGTACACCGGCGGACGAGAAGGATGCGCGCGGTGATCCGAGGGACAAGAAACTGGGGAGAAAGGCTGCTCGAGGAAGAAGGACGGAGCATGGGTTCGGGTGAGCCCTATTTCAGATGTCCGAAATAACTCACGCGATTGGAGTCGATCGGAAGCTGGTAAGTCAACTTCGGAGTAGACCAAGCTACTATGGAAGGCACCCTCAGAATGAAGAAGGTGCATGCCGAAGGCGCCTCCAAGAAGAAGAAGGCGCCTCCCGGCGTCTGCAGCAGAAGGTGCCTCTCGGGCAATCGAAGGCGCCCGCCGAAGGCACTTTTAGGAGCACTAATGGGGCCCTCAGATCAGTCAGCGGCTGTTGGAGCAGAAGGATAAGGTTTTATCCATTGGATAAAACTTTATCCATTGAAGGCGCCCTAGGATTCCCCGAAGGCGCCTTCGAGCGACGAGATAAAACTTTAAGAGGCTATATAAAAGCCTCTCTTTAGCTAGGAATTAGAGAATAGCTAAGGATGGAAGAGATTTTTTTTCTCCGAAGGTATATGCCCACTGGAAATTGATCCCTCATCCCATTGTAATAAGTCGGTCACTCTCTAGCCAGCTGAGCAGACATTAAATGCCCTACCAAAAACTCAATATTGGAGCTCCATCGGTAAACAATTATCTGATCGCCCAGATCTAAATGCAAGTACTTTAGATTCATTATTTTTCAAATTAGAATTGCATGGTTCTAGGGATTCAGACAACGAAAGGAAATAAGGCACTAAATATAGAAGTACAACTCTGATTGATAAAGAAAAGGGCCAAAGAGGACAATCATCACCTTCAGATATTCTGAAGAGTTTATAATGGAAGAAAATAGCGACAGAAACTTATGTTTAGTAAGTAAAATAAGATGTAAATTTAAGAATAAATTTAATTTAAACAAAGGAGACTTGAAGGAATACCTACAGAACAAAAAGGAGGAAGAAAGAAGATGAACGAACAATACGTTGCTACAATTACAACAAGAACACGTAAAAGACTTATGTCCAAAGTTGAGGAAAGATAAGGAGAAGAAAGCAAATTCACCTAAAAATCGAAGAAGAAACAATTCCAAAAGAAAATTTTGAAAGCTACTTGGAACAATTCAAGTTCATCGGAAGAAGAAAATAAAACCTTATTAGCACTTCTACCAGCCTTTACACATTCATAGCAACAAATGATAACTCGTCATCATCTGAAAGTGAAGAGAAATCAAAGAAAGGGGGAGATGACACGATAATTGAGAAAAACTCTCTTTTGAATCTCAATTAGTAGATTTAGTAAATTCCTTGAATGAGCAATTAGATAAATATGAAAAGAAAATTAAAATTTTAAAAAAAGAAAATGTCATGCTAGAAGAAAAACTAAGCTTAATGGTGCCTTATGATAAGTCGCATAACATTATGATTCAAGAACTAAAGCTAGAGAAAGACTCCCTAAGAAACAAAGTGACTCATTAAAAATAGCATTAGAAAAATTTACGATTGGATCACATTCATTAAATATGCTAATCGGCAGCCAAAGATTAAATTTCTATAAAAATGACTTAGGATTTAAGGAATACAAGAAAGAAATGACATATTTTAGGCTACTAGCTAGAGAACAAGACATTGTAAGAGCAATAACAAAGAAATAGACACCTAGACAGAAATTTGTTAACCCTGTTAGACCTAATATGTATTGGGTATCAAAATCTATACTTAGTCACTAAATGATTTTTAAGGTCAACCATACCATATTGAATCACATGCCATGATATGGTTGAAATAGCATAAGTATAAAATGAATGATATTCATAATTTTTATGGTAATCTATCATTATGTCCATGTTTTGTATCAATTTTTATATATGCCTTGATTTTTCTAAATAATCTTCATAAATGTGGCACAGTTTAGGTGAAAGTCGATTGGGTCATAGATATATCAGTCGACAGATGCCGTTGAGTCGTCTGATACATGTTTCTTGGTGGACTGACACATGACAAAAACTAAAACTAATAAGGTTTCCATATTCAAGAATTTGCAATCTAAACCATCCTCACTCTTAATGGTTTTTATGATATTGGAAAAGGGTTTTAATTAGTTTTGTGTTATCTTATGTGTGTGTTAAATTGTGCAAGGTCTACCAAGTATATAAATTTTGTGGGATCGATGATTGGCTCAAGGTCTGTAAAATCAAAGGAAAAGTGATGCATCCGAGAGACCACAAGACAAGAAGCATCGGAGCAAGGCAAATCAAAGAGATCTACATAAGCAAAGGAGAGAAGTTGAATAAGGAGGAGACACGAACTCAGCATTTGAGGGATCCAATTTGATGATAAAAGACCTTAAGACTTGAAGATACTCTAAGTAAAATGAAAGGAGTAACATGTATATGTGGGCCAAGGATAGACAAACGACTAAGGTGGACTCGACCTTAAAACTTGTCGAAGTCATGGCCCTGATATTCACATACCCTAAGTTTAAGTTTGTTTGGGATATTAAGTTTGGATTAGTCAATTGATAGGTAAGGAT
The DNA here is from genome assembly GCA_037177295.1 of Kaempferia parviflora. Taxonomy (NCBI): domain Eukaryota; kingdom Viridiplantae; phylum Streptophyta; class Magnoliopsida; order Zingiberales; family Zingiberaceae; genus Kaempferia; species Kaempferia parviflora. The sequence goes on from JBAMIE010198252.1 coordinate 5,610, forward strand.
CATCCGACTACTGGTAACAAGTTTTGACAACCGAGTCTACAGGAAGAGCACAAAAGGTTCAGGAATTGATCGGAATAGTCAATTAAATACAGATTAGTCGATTGTTGCTATAGGGATCATTTCAAATCGAGCTGAAGTGAGAAAAATCAACAACATGATGTTGATAAGATTTGAAGATCAATCAATTGAAGTGCAACAAAGAATCAACTGATGGTCGCTAGATCAGCTTGCAAGAAACACAAGCTTTGCTCTGAAATACATGCCAAGGCTCAATCTCCTTTAAGCCTTTATTGCTTTTCATTCTACTTGTATTTTCCATTTTGTTTTTGGTTGATTGTAAGAGGTTTCTACACCTCCAGTATTTAACTAAAGAGGAGAAAAGTAGTGGACCATGTGTGCATAGGTCTTAGACATTGTAATCGGAAGTTGTGAACCAAGTAAATCGACAATTTCCTACTGGTTTGTTTTCTTAGTTGTTAATTTCCGTTGTGCATTATTTTGTTTGACAAAACTAGCAGTGCAGGTGAGTTGTGACATTCATCCCTCCTCTACCACATCGGCATCCCAATCCTTCACATCAAAAGTAGCTGCTCCTAGAAAGCAAAAGACTCAAGCCAGAGTAAACGATGAAATGGGTAGGGAGCCAATGGAGTTAGTGCATCAAAGGGCCGAGAAGGTTAGTGGAAGAGTATGCAAGTGGAGCAAGAAGGATGACATGGAAAGGGTAAAGGGATTAATGCATCCGAGAGATGAGAAGTCTAACGGAAAACTCTTGGAGATGGCGACAAAAGACAACTGTTCTGAGTTGAGGTTGAGTGAACTTGTAATTGGATGAGGGTAGGTAGAACTCAACCTAGGTAGACTTGACCTTTAGAAGGCCAAAGTCAAATTACCAACCGACTGGGCTAGTCAGCTGAGGGTTAGTCAACTACAAAACTGACTAGGCTAGTCAACTAAGGGTTAGTCGACTAGAAAACTTACTATAGATGTGTTGTAAGTGGCACAATTGACTAATGGCTTATGAGCAATCAACTGCAAGTCTAGTTGATTAAATGGTTGTTATCAACTGACTGATGTGGGAATTAGCTAATGAATCACATAAAAAAAAATCTCAAGACATGAGTTCCGACTTGAAATGGACATGTGGTCAATTGATGATGTTGATGAACGAGTCATTGCAGGATTCAATCACAAGCTCGAAGAAATAGTTGCACCAGTCAACTAATGGGATCAAGATGAAAGTGGCATCAAAAGAATCAATTGCGAATGGGAGAAATAGTCATACAAATCTGATAATGACTTGACAGTCAATTGATGGATGCCACGTTATCAAAATTGTGCTAGTGAAGCACTTCATGGAGGACAATATATATGGTTTAGGGGCTCAAACAGCAACACCATTTACATGAAGACAAAGCCACTATTCATTGAATTCTTAGCCTAATTGTCTTTAACCCAATTCCATTATAAACCTCTTGCAATACATTGATGGCTGATCATTTAAGAGGTTTCTTCACTTCTAAAACTTTATCAAAGAAGAGAAAAGTAGTGGATTCCAAGAATAACTATCCAAAAGGGTCATAAGATGTGAACATAGCGATTCTGGAGAATTATAAACCACCTTAAATTAACATGTTTGGTATGTTTCATTTATGTTCATGATATTCCGTTGTTAACATAATTTGTGTCATTGCTAAGATAGCAACAAGAACAATACAATTTAAATATGCAAGCACATTATTCACCCCCTCCTCCTATAGAAATTCATTTTATCATCTATTAGAGTTAGATCTAATTAATCTACAATATTAATTTTTTATTATATTTAATCCTTTTTAACTAACATTCTTTATCTTATCAAGTATATTCTTAAAATAACCAATATTCGTTCAAATTATCTCTCTAATTAATATGGTAAAAGGGACATATTAAATAATTAATATGATCTGCAGTTTCAAACTCTGGCAAAAGGGAACAGCAAGTTCTTGGAGCACTGACATCAATGATCCATACATAAGCATTCAGCTTGTTCTGAGTACTGAGCTAAAATCTTAGATTGCCCAATAATCAGCACATAGTTGGTGGTATAGTCTTCCTTATTTTTTTTTCATCTAAATAATTCAAAGCACAAAAATACCAAAAAAAGAGCTTCCACATTTATGTAACATACTTCTGTATAATAATTGTGCAATGAACAAAGAGGTAACTAGAGGAGCGAAACTATATAAAAGCAGCCATCTAAACCACCAAAATCAATCATTCATCAAACATAAAGGATCAAAACCTAACTATTTTATGAGAAGATATACAACAGTAAACAGAATACTAGATCGATCGGCCAAATAGAGGGGAAAAAATAACAATTCTGGTATATTAAGTGGAAATGGAACTCCAAGTTTTGGACACTATTTTCAGCTTTCTTCAAAAATGAGACCTCCTGGTTTTCATTCAATTGCTGTTGAATATTAATCTTTTATTTTAATTTATATTTTCTAATTACTTCATAATTTATCCCTACATTCTTAGCTTTGCTATACTAACTTCTTTGTATGTAGGAATTATCAAGTATATCCTTAAAATAACCATTATTCTCGTTCAAATTATCTATCTGGTTTTCTGATCAAAAGTTTCAAATTTTATAAAGGGAGAGAGAGAGAGAGAGAGAGAGATCAGAAAGTTCTTGGAGCCCTAATATGGTTGATCCATACATAAAACTCAGCTTGTTTGAGTGGTGAGCTAAAATGTTAGAATGACCAAAAATCAGCACAAAAGTAGTGAACTAGTCTTCCATTTTTTTCATCTAAAATTTGAAGCACAATCGAATTCAAATTAGGAGTAGATTCAACATTTTATTCACCTTGCTTCGGTATAATAATTGCAATGCATAAAGAGCTAACTTGAGGAGTAAACAGACATCTAAACCACCAAAATAAATCATAAATCAAAGGACAAACAAGCAAAGTCAAATATATTATGACGAAAATTTGCGCAAGTACTTTTCCTTCAAACCCTAAAGCAGATACAAGAGTAGATCGATCACCGAAAGAGAGGACAAACGAAACAACGATTCCAGCAAATTCAAGCCTAGACCTCAAGGATTACTCCGTATTTTCCAGCTTTCTTACCCAGATCTGGCGGTGTTGCTTCAAGAAGCACCGGCAGATCGGTAGCGGTAGAGTTTGCCGAAGACGTGGAGGGCGGTGACGAATCCGATGAAGCAGAGGCTCATCACCAGGACGACGGTGGGCGACATCTTGAGACCGGGGGCTTCGTCGGTGTAGAAACGCAGCATGTTACTCCCTCCACCGCCTCCAGCTCCAAAACCCCCAGTCGAGTTGCCCCCTCCACCAAGCCTTCGCCTCCTCATCCCGGCTGCCGCTGCCGGCGTCCCCCGAGGACCCACCGTGGCAGGCCGCGCCGCGCCCCCCGCCGCCGACGACGTTTGAGATTGGGAGCTTCCTCGAGCCATACTTCTTATGATCGAATGGATCGATGAATAACAAAACGACCTTTTATATAAATCTCCGTTCCGTTCTCGTCAGCTGGAGTTTACTATGGGGGAGGACAGATTCCACGGGACTCAAGATGTTATCCATCGTTTACTACAGGAGACTTATCGGAAGGATCGCAGTTGGATTCGCAACCCGTCCGCAGTTGACTATCATCCATCCATTCAAAATTGAACGGAACTATCTTTTATTCGTCTCATCTTGTAGATTTGGTAAAATCGATTTAACTAACGAAGGTAAAAAGATCGATTAATTTAGAAATTTATTTTTTAAAAAAAATAATTATTTCAATCAAATTAGTTAGGTTTAAATTTTAAAAATATATATTCAATTAAACTGATTAAATCAAAATTAGCAATCAACTATTAAGTTCACGCGGTTGGAAATGTAAGGCATGGGAGCTGCATTTACGATCCGTCCCAAAGTCAACACGGAGGAGGTAAACCACGGGAGCCATAAGTACAAATGATCAAGATATGGGGAGGTATATGCTCGGACGTGCCGAGATTCGACCTCTAGACCTCATGTGGCAAGTTTTCATGCTTTAACCATCGCACCGCCCCGAAAGGACAGAAATGTAAATGTAGCTCACGCGGTTGGAAATGTAAATCACAACCACGTAGTTTATAAAAATCAGCTCACACGACTAGAAATGTAAATGCAGCAGAAAATGAAAAGGACAACTCACAAAACTAAACAATCGTCTATGAGCCACAAGGTTAAACAAAAGTCCAAGTTCCTATATTACAATACCAAATCAGAATTAAGCCCAAATAGCACAAGTAAAACGAAAAAGCGAGTAAGAAAATGTCCTCAGCTAGGACGTGAGATCGATAGGTAGGGCACACCAAATGACACCACAATATCTACCTGATACATGAAAAATAGGAAATATACAATGGGTGGTGAGTCTGGGTGACTCAACGGGTAATAGAAATGATAGTGCATGGTCTTCATAAAATAAGGAGATCAAAGCATATAGTCTTAGAAGTAAAATATGAATATGATCATAAATGACATAATCAAAACACATACCAATACAAGTCCAACACAACCGGAGTAATGATTAGAAAATACCCCTAGAAATCCATAACAGAACGGCCCATAGCACCTGAACAATTTATGTCAACATGTACATGTAATTAAAATGACATGTATGAATCATGTCAACTAAGTGTAACAATCATATCTCAAGTGAATGCAGCATATCACACGCATATATAAATATCATCCAAAAAGATGCACCGCGCATCATGTGCATATGCATGCATGCGTCACACCTACACACAACTCTAGCCATCACTACATCTTTGTGATCAAACGGGCAGGACTGTGACAACTACTCGCGCCTCTAACCGTCACTACATCTATGTAACCGAGTAAGGCAAGATGTAGAGTAACTATCTAGCTAAAAAAAAAAAAAACCAAATGGGTCATTGTATGCGCAACACCAGCCATCACTACTCAGAGTGATCGAGCAGGCACAACAGGATGACCTCCACTCCATACCATTGCTCCCTCCCTTAGAGTGGCTGATTGGTCATCTCATATGACTGACAACTAATTCTGTAAGATACAGTAATAAAATAATAAGTGTTATTGGATGAATAACACTATTAGAATTTTAGGGGATTTTTAGAATTTTTTTTAGAATTTAATCGGAGGTCGTATGACACGTTTTGAGGGGATACCCTATTAGGCTTAGGGAATGTCAGTTTGCAACACCCAATATAAGTGGAAGTTGATAGGAAACTATTAACTATATGGTGGAACTTAATTAACCTAAGTTAGTGAATTAATTCGCTTAGGTTGGTGATATGAAACCTAAGCTAAGAGTTATCTAACCCTAGGTTTTCCCCTTCATTGTTGGACTTTCCAAGCCGCAAAAATCGCTTTTTATGTTGTGGAAACCTCGGAAGCCTGACCACGGATCCGTGCGAAGATAAATAAAATTAAATACTTGTACATGTAACTAACCTAGATCTATCTTAGATATACTTGAAGAGAGCTTTACCCTTGATGCACACCCTTCGCTTATCCCGCTCGTCCAAAAGATGTCGGATCTCCTAGAGTATCAAGTGTACACTCCTCTATATGTATCCACACGGATAAAATATCGAGAAGAGAACACCTTAGGTGTGCTAGCACCTCCTTGGTGTTCTTGGCAATGGAAGAGAGGGAGAGAGGAAGAAGGA
>JBAMIE010198279.1:0-11310 GCA_037177295.1 Kaempferia parviflora
TTGAACGTTTGCTACCAGAGTACAATGGCTTGATCAAATCAACTGCAGGTGAATTTTAGCATACTGTAAGAAAGTCTGCATTTATATTTTCTGGAAATCTACCACCAGAGTACAATAGTTTGATCATACTGTAATAAAGAACATGCATCATCCTTAATTGTCATGAGAGCATTAAAATTCCATGAGATCATTACATGTACTCAAACTTAAAATGCATTCTCATTTGTCCAGTACCTATGCGAATTTGATATTAAAATTATTTTGTAACATGGATTAGTACAAACAAACTATTCCCTACTGGATCTATTCTGAAATCTGAAGGCATAAATGTATTTTTTTTTTTCTATGTTTGAACACAATATTTATCACCTAATGTTGTGTTTCTCAGATTACTGGACAATCATGCCCCTTATCATTTAAGGGAAGCCCATATTGGATGGCTCCAGAGGTATTGTTTTATTCAGGTGACACTTTTATCAATCGTGCATCTAAACTAATTCCTATTATGCATTGTGTGGTTAGGTCATCAAGAATTCAAATGGATGTAACCTTGCTGTGGATATTTGGAGTCTAGGGTGCACTGTCCTGGAGATGGCTACATCAAAGCCACCTTGGAGTCAATATGAAGGGGTTGTTACTTAAAACTTTGAGAGCATGCAAAATTTATTTAGAGTGCTACTTTGATATTTCTACTGCATTGATGTGAAATTCAGAAAGCATCTTCTTTTACTAGTTTCCTTATATAAACTTTCTGTATTTAAGACTTTTTACATAAATAAGTTGTAGACATACAATTTTTAAGTGAGGACTATAGATTTATCAATTACTTTCCATCAATACATTAATTTCGAGAATATGATGGCTGAATGCCAAGATACCTTTTTGCATGATTTGTGAATGCTCTTGCTAATTCTTATCCATTTGCAATTAAGTTGTTTTCCAAGCTTACTTTATTCCACATCTCTGAATGGAAATAGTTATTCGTATCACCAGTTACACTAATCACTGACTTGAAGCAGCAATTCACATTTGTTTGCTCCCATCAACAAGACTATACACACTACTCGAAAATGAAAACCAACAAAATTGAAAAATTGAACTTTAAACTTGGTATCAGAGCCCAAAACATAAGAAAACTTGTAGTTTATGAGTAATAACATAAGAAAACTTGACTATTTAGATCTTGCACTCCAACCTTGAACGATCTTAACTCTAGATCAAAACAAACATACTTGTTATATCCGAAGCAAAAGTCATACTCATAGTCTCCATTCAGATAGTGCTCATCTCAATTCCCCTACTGATCTTATACTTAGCCTTGGAATTTCTCTAGAAGGTCATGTTCAGACACTTTACAACTCGACCTTATTTTAAACAAATTAGGACAGCATAACCCAATAGTAGCCGAAGTCTTAAGAAATTTAGACTACTTAAAACTTACGCAAGAATCAGTCAAACAACTCATACAAACAAGAAAAGATACTTTAACATTAGTGCACCCTTCAACCCCAGACACTGAAGCTAAAGCTCTTCTGATACAATCAAAGGAATTGATTGTAATCAACAAAACACAACTTTATGAAAAGCTGGATACTTTACATAAGGAACTTGAGGAAATCAAATATAAATGAACAAACTTAGTTTCGAAAACACTCACTACGAGGAAGCTGTAGAATATACCAAACAATTCTCAACAACTAAGGAAGAAGGATATTATAATTGTCAAGAAGTTACTGGCAAAAGTGATCAACTCCTAATACAACAAAATAACACAATTATAGCCCCTCTTTTAGAAAATACACTACTTACTCTAGAAAAGAATCTGCTAGGAAAATTACAAGCAACTGATTGGAAAGAAGCACTTACAAAATTAAACAAAGACTTAAGTCGGTTATCCTTAGGAAAACAACTTCCCTAACCAATACTAAACATTTCCAGATTTTTAACTTACTCAAAACCTAATGAGTCTCACAAGAACTGAACCTTTTACTGGTCTTTCGCAGACAACAGGAAATATGGAAACAAATACAACTTCCTGGCTTGACCACCTATTAACTAGGAGAAATAGCTCCTCCAACATCGTAGCACATCGATTAGAAGAACTCATCGATGTAGAAAGGGACTTAAACATCTTTTCCAATGAACAATTAAATACTTTGAACCAAAAAAAAAATTGTATAACCAAGGATTTCTAAACTTTTCAACTGCTGTCAGAAGAAGCCGCTAAAACATTAGCACAACGGCGACACAATTATATTCACTTAGGCCCAATTATGTTCACTTAGGCCTAATTGTGTTTGGCCTTAGAGGGTTAACAAGAACCAAATTAGGAGTAAAGGTATTACTTGTTCTTTATGACTCTCGTATGTGAGATAAAGAAAAAGCAATCATAGGCTTAATTGAGGTAGACATGAACAATAACTTAGGTATAACTTATGCCCCAATTTTAATATCACAATTAGTAATTTTTGTGAGATATATTAAAATTCAAATCCAGGCAAAAGGATATGGCCACTTTCAAGGGGATAATCAACAATTAGATATTATTTTCTTAGGCAAAACCATGAATCATATCCATAATCACTTCAAAGTTACTATTACTGATACGATTGAAGCTCTTACTGCAAAAGACATTTAATTCTTAAAACCTCGAGAATTCAATTGAGAAATGCTAGCAGGCCTAGAATGGACTATCAATCTAGACAATCAAGATACGATTTTAAAACCAACAACCTCCATTATGTACAAAGACAACCAAAATTTATCTGTCCGATTTTCTAGTTGTCAACCATCTACGTCACAAGAGATACAACCAGAAGAACCACGAGAGGCCAACCTAAACTTAATGTTAAGACAAACCGATGATCCTCTACAAATACTTACCTACTTAGTACACAAACATTTAGCTTTAGTCCAACAACAAATAATAAGCCAAGCTAGTCAAAAAGTAGAAACCTATGCTTTAATGCATGTCTCCACAGATCAGACCAATTTCTTTGATGACTTAGAAGAATATGTATATATGCTTTCAAAAGCTGCTAAATACTTAACAGAAAAAGACTTAAAAGCTTTAGAAGCCTTTGACAAACTGCCTGAGAATTGGATCTTATATTTTGATGAAGACAGAAATATCATTGCCCAACACTTAAAAGAAGATACCATTAGTTTACCATTATCTGCTAAAGATTTCATGAATCCAAGCGAATCTTCAGCCACTTCCAGACCACCTTACGATGTACGACTCCCAGAAAGTACAATGGGAACGATGGATTATGGACAAGGCCACCCGCCAAGAACTAGGATTCTCCAAAACGACTAGAAGAGCAACTTAAACACTCGAGAGCCTCTATTCAAGGCAGCTCATGGTTATGAGATCCTAACCAAGATCCCATAGATTATACTCTAGCCGGAGAAACTTTCATTGAAAAAATATATTGGCCCAAATACTTCAGAACACCATGTTTCCCTTTACTTATACAACTCTCTTCCAATTCTACCAAAAGAAAAATACTGCCCGGTTAGAAAAGCAAAGTAGAATACAACACCCTCCTTAGCAGCATCAACTTCTACCTTACCTAGATCCCTTGGCGGATCAGTTGAAGAGGCGAATTTAATTAATATGGTGGAGCTATGACGCAAATCATGGCGTCAGCACCCAGCTGAGGTCAGCACTGACGACTTCCAACACTACTTATCCTCCAACGCATCAGCAACAGGAGCAACACTAAGAAGATTCCTCCTCATCCGCATGAATCATCAACACTAGAAGCCTCTCATTCTTATCCAGAAACCTCTCTCCTCTTCTCTATAAAAACCCCTCACCAGCAAGCATGAAGGAGCATCGAAGAAACACAAGCAAGCAAGCCCTTCCAGAGACTCTCTCTCTCTCTCTCTCTCTCTCTTCTCCTTGTAACTTGGGTTCTGAAGCCCGTGTAAACAGATTGTAAGTACTTAGTTTTCAGCTTTCTTTTAGTTCAGTTTTCCGACTTTATATATACACTCTGTTGTATACGTATTGTTAATGGCAGCTTAAGCCTTTTACTCTAAGCCTTGTAAGGCTGGGTTTTTCTTCACTATCAAAAGTCATCAGTCCTTTTCGGTTGAGAAAACAGAAACTAGCTAAGAGAGAAGACTAATTTAGTTTGGTTTCACCCAATAAATCCTGTGCTGACTAACAAAGTAAGGCAACCAGACGTAAGATCTGAAACATTGTCGGGGTATGGAACGAAACTGAGCATAACAAGATTTGAGGCTCTCTACTAGGTGAGGCTCACTAGTGAGATAGAAAAGCAAAACCATACCCTTACCAAGGTTTAGAGTTTGTTTGCTCCCATCAACAAGACTATAGACACTACTCGAAACCAGCCCGTTCCCTAATTAATTTTCTTGCATGATCTCGCCCTTTGCTTGTATTAATTTGAGAATAGAGTTTCCCTTGTCTTGTATTTGATAAGAGTTATGTACATATTTTACATTATACAAAGAACTTATCCATTTATAATGCATGGCCAAGTATTAGTTTTATTCTTTAGTTTGCTTACTTTATTTTGTTTGGCCCTTTTCAATGTTTATCAACTGTTTCTTTCATAGATTGCAGCAATGTTCAAAATTGGAAACAGTAAAGAACTTCCAAAAATCCCTGATCACCTCTCTGATGATGGCAAGGATTTTATAAGGCTTTGTCTTCAGCGTGAGCCATCTAACCGCCCTATAGCTTCAGAGCTTTTGCAGCATCCATTTGTGAAAAATGCATCATCAATTGAGAAATCTCCAACTTGTTCTGAACCTTTAGAATCGCCAGGTGGCATTTCAGCTGGAACAAACATCAAGGTAAATTGCTCTTTGAGAACTGGTTTACTTGCAGTTTTTTTCCTTTTTAATAAATGTGATGCAAAAAAAAAAAAAAAAAAAGAATCGTTCAGTTTATTTATTTTTACCAGATCAAAAATTCATATTTTATATTTCTACTTTTATTATTTCCTATTTGCCTAGTCTATTTTTCTAGACTTACTAAGACCAGGTTATTGTAAAAGCTTATAAAAGAGGCCTCATAACATTTCCCAAATCATTCCACAATAAAATATCCTTTTTGCTTTGGCCTTCCTTGCTCATGGGTTCACTGACCAAGGCATGCCCACGGGATCGTCAATTAAGGCACGTAGTTCTATCTTGGGCTATGTCAAGTATAGACTAGGGACTAGGACGCAAGTATAGCTCCACATATAATGTGAACATTTATAAAGTTCCATTAGTTTGTCTATTTTTCTTGTGGAATCGTCTAGATTCAATTCTTTAAATAGTGAATTTCCATCATTGTCTAGACATGAAATGACAAATAAACAAGGAAATCTCAGGTTGAGGTTTTGTGCACAAGCAACCAACTTTTGCCCCTAAAGTTTTACATGCCAAATTGTTTCATTATTTATTTCTATTTCAAACATTCTTTGTCCTTAACCAAGAGCTCATAGGTATATAATTATGACTGAATTGACCATGCTATTGAGAAACATGGAAATTAGTATCTAATTGTTTCAGTTCATCTCATATATACTACATAGAGGTAACTCTCGTTGACTTGTAATTCCTCAATTTAGTCACACATGGTGAGTTTTGGACTAATAAAGAAGTTTTGTAAAGCTTAGATGGGTTACCCAATATTAATTTGGTTAGTATTTTGGGCGGGTGATTGTGCCTTACATGTTAATAATTCAATTCATTCATCTAAGTGGGTCATGTCAATTAATATCAGAGAACCTAATCCTGGGCATTTGATGAGATATTGGAATGGCTATCAATGTTGTAGTGTAGCCACCATTTGACTTCATGTGCCTTTATTCAAGGAGGATTCTAGGCTATGAGTTGAAAAGGTTTGGGATGTCAAGGCTTAGGTAGGGAGATTATGATACTGTTTAGTCCCATATGATAATTACTATTCCAGTCGAGTTGAATCTTGTTACGTTGGTTGAGTCTATTCCAATTGACTCAAATCAAATAGAGAGCAAGACTTACTTGTGCATAGGATTTTAGTCAATTTGACAGTCAACTAAGCAACTAGAACAAGCATTAATAGACTCCATATTTGATTTTGCTTGGCTTACACCTTAAAAACTCCTAGATCCTGCTCAACCATAGACTACAACTTGAAACTCATGTTCCTCAATCGAAGGGTCACTATCTTCAGGATGTCTCAGCTTTATGTTGTCCAAGAATTTGTCTCTCATCAGGCAGTCCCTTGGATGCACTAAGCCTTAAGCTCCTTCCATATGCTATCCTTCATTAGGTTACCTACATAGTCCCCCTATTGTGGCTTCAGTCAAAATTATTGAATCAACTATATGTTCATTGTCTTGTAGTCCCCAAATGTTTCATCCTTCATTGATCTCCAATAGATTTTTGAGCCATCACAACTTGGCTACACCAAGTCAACACAACTCGACTTCGTTGAGTCATAAGCTCCACGAGCTTCATATGAATTCTACCAAGTTCTTGCAAACTTTGTACACACATTAGTAACATGAAAATTTAAACCTTTGACAAACACATCAAAACATTGAGCCATTGAGCCATCACAACTTGGCTACACCAAGTCAATACAAATAGAGTTTGTTGAATCATAAGCTCCACTAACTTCATATGCAGTTTCTGCAAACTTCATACACATTAGTAACACAACAAAACTTAGCCTTTGACAAACACATTAAAACATTTTGGTCGAACACGACCACATAGGGCATGATTGCACTAATACTATTAACTTGGGTTTTGGATTTAAGTATTTTGGTCTAGTGATTGGGCTTTACAAATTAATGTCAATTCTCTCATTTAAGCAGACTGGACCAAGTTCACATTTGTCAAAACTCTGCTAATTTTTTATTCTCAGTTTTACATTCACCTTCTCACGCACACTTGCACACATTTTACATTATAGATACTCATATGTCATTTAACTCTACTGCCTAATATTTAGATGTAATATTTTATATCTTGTCATACATGCATATATCTATTTTATTAGAAATATAGATATTGTAAATCTGCGATCTGGCTATTTGAAGCATGAGTCTAACTAGTGAACCAACTTCTTGGAGTTTGACCAGTTCATCATCTTCTGGTGCAATTTTGGAAACTACGCCGAGAACAGTATGGGGATTTGAATTACAGATGTAATTGCCTCAATGTACCCTAAGTGGCTTCCCTTGAAACATTTGTTTTGGTGGATAATGAATGTGTCTGTATCTGATAGCTGCATATTTGTAAATTAAACCAATCCCTCGTCTATGAGAACCACGAACTATATGGTTAAATACATGTTGATATCTCAGAAGTGATGCGCTTTGGTAGAATTTAAAAGAATGAATCTAAGATCTAGGTCTAGTTATATAATCTTTGTGATTTTCGAAAGGATGTGTTCAGTCAAATGGTCTGGTTTCTTCTTTCTTCTATATTTCTCTTTCATTGCTTCATTTCGCATCTGCTTTGATCATGATATTTTCTTTTATACTTATATTCTTTGAATTTTCATGCGGCTATTAATAAAACTCCAGATAACTAGCCATGTGAAAAATTTGTCTTCTCTGGACACGGAAGGGATGCCAATCTATCACATAAGAGGTGGATCACCTACAATAACGAAAAGGGAAATCACTGTTTTTTTTTTTTTTTTTTTGCCTTTTTTAGACTTATGATTTTATTAGTATGTTTGTTGTTTTCTTTTATCAATTTAAAAGGCAGGAATAGCTTGGTCTAACTTTGGACATGGTTTAAACATGAAATGTTAAGTTTGGAACTTTGTCGAAAGCATCCTAATTATACTTTTTAAGAAAATATTCAATGTTTTCATGTCATCTTATTTCATTATGGAACAATCAAAGAAATCCAAATGAACTATTGGTTACTGTGGGATGTGATCTCACAAATCAAACATTTAAAATTTTTTCTAATAGTATGTTGAACTTAAAATGCATAATCAATAATATCAAGGTAACTTTTTTTTTAGCTGATACACCATAGGCACGTGGTTAAGTAGCACTCTTAGCACACACAGGTCTTGTGTTCCAATTATTCGCACTACTGCACAAAATTGTAGCTAACATGAGCCTTTTTATTTATTTATTTTTTTGGTAAAAATAAACTATTGATTACCCTTCTCGTATGCAGTGATGTTCTTATGAGATACATATCTTGTCCTGTCTCTCCGATGGGCAGTCCTCACTTGAATTCCAGGTCTCAACGGTATGCAAGTGGAAGGATGTCACCTTCTCCCATTTCGAGTCCTATAGCCACCTCAGGTGCGTCTACACCTCTGACTGGTGGCAATGGTGCTATTCCCTTCAGCCAGTCAAAGCAGGGGGGTCGTGAACCTGATGGCTTCGATTGCTTGTCAAAATGCAAAAGTGATGTGTATCTTAGCGGGACCATTTGCCACGAACGGAAACTCAATCTTTTAGCTGGAATGCAGCAAGGCCCGCAAAATGTTTGGGAAAGAGTGGCATCAGAAGCTGACATTTGCAGTGCTCAGTTGGGTAGGCTGAGACATGTTAATTTACGGGATCCTCATGAGAAGCAGCCTGATCGTGTGCTCCTTCATTGCGTAAGAGATCAAATGAAGCTTAAGCCTTCACAAAGTCCTAGCAGTTCAGGTATTCCAACTCATGACTCGGCAAAGGCTACATGACTGACAAAATATGATCAGCCAGATCTTTTTTTTTTTTTGTTTGTTCTGGCATGCTTATATTGGACCCCAATTTCATCCCAAACTAATTTATTTGGTAAGGAAGTTGCCACTGTACAATCATTCTTTGTTCTTTGGAGACTTGGGCAATGGACTACGTCCTTTTCTACAAGTATTAGTGGAGTCTGCAGATTGACGCAGTGATTTCATTGAGGATGCAAGTTCTTTGTTAGGAAAGCAAAAGAGCAAGCGATGTTTGGAAAACCGGAAGCTCGGAACTCAACTTGTGCATACAGTTTGACTATTTGTATAAAGGCTGACCCCCACATTGTCCAACATTTTACATCATTAAGTTATTATACTATGACTGACTGCATCAGTTTGGATGTACAATTACCATATTTCTTTCTATGGAAGCATTCTCTTCTATGCAGTTATCTATATTTGTGACAGTTATTAAGGATAACAAAGGATGTTTTAACCACTCGTTTGCTTCTTAGACATGTTGTAAAGGCTTTTATAGAGTTAATTGTTGTTTACAACTGATTTTATTTTTTATTTTTAGAAAATGAAGGATATTTTAATTCAGAAAATTGAGAAAAAAACATTTTTATAGTGAGGAAGAGAATTAGTTTGGATAATGGTTGATGGCAAATTCTTTTCTTTTATCTTTTACTATGGAATGTTAAACATGTTTTTTTTCAAAAAAAAAAAAAAACAAAAATTTAATTGATATTTTTCCTGTAACCATTCATACATCAATAATAAAATTAAAAAACAAGTATCAATACAGTTTGGGATTGTATCAATACATCAACCGTCACAAATAACACTGATCCTTTTCAGAGGACTAAACCCTAATGACCTTATATTGACATCGACTATACTGATCCTTTCTAGAAGACTAAACCCTAATGCCTCTATATTGATGCTGATCCTTTTGTGGAGTGATCATTCTTTTCTGGTGGACTAAACCCTAATGCCCCTATATTGACACTGATCCTTTGTGGGGGCCCAAACACTAAAACCCCAAATGACATTTCCACATCGTGCCATGTCAGCCTCCTCGCGGGAGAAAAAGCTTCTTCATCTCTAAGAAGACTCTTGCGATCAACAAGCTATTAGACCCAGCCTCGTGCGCTGCCAACTTCCCGAGTTATTGCCATTGTCCTTGCAACATTCCCTAATCCGCCGAACAATCTAGCACAGTGGCACATTAGATTCTTGGCATCGATAAAATTACCAAACAAGTAAGTCACTTGTACTAAAAAATCATCCAGAATTTTTGGTAATCATTGATCCAAAGATGACGCCTTTACCAAGTAACTGAAGTATATTCGTTGTTAAAGGCAATCCATTATATTGTGGTGGGGCAGCAGGTGTTAGAAGTTGAAATAAACATGAATATATGAACCATAAATGCTTTATGTATATGAACCAAGTGAAACATGAATCTTGCAATTCATGTATCTAGATAGAATAAGTTCATGTATCTAATTAAATGATGTATGATCTAGGATTTTGTATTGAGTAGTATAAATGCTCATGTAATGTGAAGTTGTAAGACGAGTATTTTTTCAATACAAGTCATTATACTACTACTCTTCTCTTCCTAGAAAGATTTTGAGAGTCCACCATCTTTCAACAAAGTGGTATGAAAGCCAATGATATCAAAATTCTTTTCTTTCTAATACTCCCAACTTACCAAACTCAACTATGAGAATTGGTTACTAGAATGAAGGCTATTCTTGGATCCCAAGGAGTGTGGGATATCGTTGAAAATAGTTTTAAAGAGCCCTTAGATGTGACAACTTTAACTCAAAACCAAAAGGATGCTTTGGAGAAAGAAAGAATGAGATCAAGGTGCTCTTACCATCATCCATCAAGGTTTAGATGAAGACATGTTTGAGAAAATAACCAATGAGATGACATCAAAGAAAGCATGGGAGAGGCTTAGATTATCTATCTATTAAACAAATCTTAGTAAACGAAAGCAAGAAACGACGAGGATCTGAAAAACTAAGAGCAATAACTAGTAAATTGCTTCGGATTTGAAAATAACATTACCCTTATGCAATTGAACTTAAGGAAAGAATTATTATGTCTCAGCAAAAACAGGTGAAGGAACTGCAAGGTAACATCTATCTTTGCAACAGATCTAAGGAATGAATTTAGGTTCATAAAGATCTAGTAACAAAATGAAAACTACCTAATGGTCCAATCAAACCAAATCAACTCCATGGAAGGATTAAGAGCTCGCTGCACAAACTAGACAAGGTGTTGATGGCAAGCACTGAGTGGTGATGAGTAGATCAGTTTCTTCTCATCAAGTGAGATGACCGGAAATGGTGGAGACATAGATTGTGTCGATGAGACTCTTACAGCTAGTTTCCAGGTCGCGGACGAAGGAAGAAAGGGGCGGAGGAGTGTTCTAAGGCTTGAGAGGATACCTTCATCGCTTGGAACATGGAACTTTATATCCCTCCTCAAGGCTGCGATCTCTTGATGAACGGTCTGTTAGTGTTAGCCCTGAGTGCCAATCATGTGTTGATTGGCGAGGATAACTTTGTATCATATTTTTATTAATAAAGGCAAGTTTGGTTATTATATTTTATTTATGTGTGCCAGCTAAATAAATA
>JBAMIE010198290.1:0-11310 GCA_037177295.1 Kaempferia parviflora
AAACTCATACACAAGACACATCTCTTACCTTGAATCACTTTCGTTGCTATCTTATCTACTTGCAATAACTTGTAGACAAAACAACCTAGAAACCAACTTCATGATTAATCTATATATTCCATATGAGTAGACTATCTAGTGCTTGAAATCGCACTTCCATGTAGATACGATAATCTTATATATTACTTAGATATTCCCATACACTTGTGGGTGTATCAACCTTCGAGTAGGAGTTGCTGAAGGCTCCAAACGAATTCATTACTTGTGTATTTTCTTTTCCGCTACGTTTTCTCCAATTATCGAACGATCGATATTCACCCCACTCTATCGAACTCTACAGTCCTATAGATTCTTCTAATATAAATGAATTACCAACACCTAAATATCAACAACTATATAATATGTTAAAGGCAAGCGAATGAGAATTGTGGGAAGACATTCCATTTGGTCATTCCCAACTATCAGCTACTATAAAGTTGTTAAATATGAAAGCAGAACATCATTTTTTAGAAAGATGTTACGATGACATATGTTAATTGATACCAGAGTTGCTTTCTGTTGATAACATAATGACTGATAGCTTTTATAACACAAAGAAATTAGTTAGAGGTTCAGGTTTGCCTGTAGAGAAAAAACTTATTATCATATAAACAACTGTACTGTGATATTTTGGAATTACACAGGGACCTAATTGAATGAAAAATCTGTACACACCCTTGTTGTAAGCATGATACTAGTTTGGAAAGTGATGTATTATTTTTCGTTAACTGCAAGACTTCAGTGCTTGTCATCCATGTGATTCCCTTGCATGGAATATTTTGATGTTGTATTTTCATCCTTTGCATTGGAACTATGTAATGTGAGATTGGGATTTATTACAGATGAATTTCAACCATTTGGTTAGTCAGGCAAGCAATATTCATCTTGGCCAGTTATATTAACACCGTGTAAATTACCGCCATGGATGTGCATGAAAGATGAATTTATGTTCCTTACTATTTTTATCCGTGGTTTAACCAATTCCAAAGAGAAGATAGATAATTTCTTGCAACCTTTGATTGCTGAGTTAAATGACTTATGGAATGTGGGTCGGTAACTTATGATGTTGCAAGTAAAACTAATTTTAGATTTCATGCTACATTATTATGGATGATCAATAATTTTTCAACATACTCAATGTTGTTAGAATGGAGCACTGTTGGTAAATTAGCATGCTCACACTGCATGGCAGAGTCTGATACATTTTCATTACCTTACAGTGGGAAAATATCATAGTTTGATAATCACCATAAATTTTTGTCAATTGATCACCGTTTTAGGCTAAATGTAAAATATTTATTAAAGAATGTTATAGTTAGAAAACCTCCTCCAACAGTCCATGCTTCAGATGAACAAATCATTGATGAAATAGACAGTTATGTATTTCTACCAGTATCTCAACCTGGTTCTTATAAAATAAATAAATATATTATTAGGATGTGCAAGTGTGGTTGGAAGAAAAGGAGTATTTTTTTGAGAACTACCGTATTTGAAGTATCTACTCATTCGACATAATTTATATGTCACACATATAGAGAAATTTTCTGCGATAATATCTTCGAAGAACTAAAGACACTGTAAAATCACTTGAGAAATTAAAATAACTAGTCAATAGACCAGAATTGCATCAGGATGAAACAACCAATATATTTCTAAAGGCTTGTTATATATTGGATCGAGATGGTAAGCAAGCTTTATGTAGTTGGTTGAAAGAAATAAAATTTTCAGATGGGTATGCCTCAAATCTGGCTAGATGCATGGATATAAATAGGCTAAAGATGTTTGGAATGAAGAGTTATGACTGTTATGGATTCATGCAAATACTTATTTCAGTAGCTTTTCATGATTTACTTCCTCAAAATATTTGGCAAATACTCATAGAATTGAGTCTATTTTTTTTAGAGATTTGACAATAAGGTGCATTATGATGGATGATATGCTTCAGCTAGAAACTGACATTCCTCTCATACTATGTAAGCTGGAGCGCATATTTCCACCTAGTTTTTTTTATTGAATGGAACATCTACTAGTTCATTTACTATACAAGGCATAAATATCTGATCTAGTGCAATAAGAGATGGATGTATCTATTTGAATGATTTTTAAGAAAATTAAAGAATAATGTTCTTAACAAAGTAAGAGTTGAGGGGGTCAATATATAATGCTTATCTTATTGAAGAAAAATCTTATTTCTGCTCCTATTATTTTGCCGATAATGTGAAAATAAGATATCACAAGTGTCATATAAATTCTGATAATGCTCCTCAGTCGATAGACTCAACAATGCTTTCTATTTTCAAATTTCCTAGTAAGCCAATGGGAGCATCACTTTCTAGATGGTTAACTTAAGAAGAATACAATGTTGTAAGAACATATATACTCTTAAACTATGATGAGGTCAAACTATACATAAAATAAGTTGACTTCCTTAATCAAACATTTATCCTCCGTTTAATTTGTTTGATTGATATCTCAGCTGTTTTAAAATTATATTTTTTAACAGCTTGTACGAATAACAACTATATCTACAAAATTGATCATTAGAGCAAGTGAGATAGCTGCAAAGTTATAGGCAGAATTTGCATTATAGTTTCAAATATATGTAACTTAGAGAATTTATTATATTCTTTAGTTCATGTGTATTAAGAAGTGTCCTAATTTATATTATAACTATTTTTGTAGGTGAATGAATGCAGAATATCAAATGTTCAAGATGAAAGGATAATGAATATTGCATCTAAAATTCTTTGTAAAACAAAGGTGTACTCTGATTTCTATGTGAATGACCTCAAATTTCATGTGGCATACGAAAATTAACATACAATTGTAGTGTATGCGTTAAAGGATCCATGGACTATAGTAATACTGAGTTTGATTATTATGGTAGACTTGATGAAATCCTAGAAGTTGAATATCCTATATTACCTATAAAAAGGTGTGTTATTCAAATGTTCATGGTATGGTCCAACCCCAAGAACAGGTACCAGAACACATCTAAATTATACTTTAATTGAGGTTAATGTAAACAAAAGGTTCAACAAGTTTGAACCTTTCATTTTTGGGTACAAGCGGGTGAAGTTTTCTATCTTAAATATCCTACGAAGAGAAGAAGATCTAGTGAATGGTTATTTGTTTGTCAAATGAAGCCTCGGTAGACCATAAAAATGCCGAACACCACCATTGCTCAGACTCATGATGCATTTCAGAATGACAAAGTGGAGAGACATTCAGTTGATTCACAAATTCAATCCACATCTCAATTACTTGTAGATGTTAATATTGTCACTTATGAGGATATAGATGATGGAGAGATATCCAGTAGTGAAGATCTTTTTGAACTAACAGAGTCTATTGATGAGGACTTAGAAACTACTAATGTTGATAAGTCATACGTTAATGATAATTAAATATTAGCATTCTTGTTTATCAAGTAAGTAATGTTTCAATATTATTTTATTTTTATATTATCATGTCAGTAAACTTGATTATGATGTGTTGTAATATAATTTTGAAAATCTTATATATTATTACAGAGCAACAGATTATACAACATCATGGAAATAAGTTCTAAGGGTTGTAGGAGACTCGTAAGTATTATTATTTTTATCAGTAATTCAAGTTCATCAATTACTTTCTTTATAATACATTTCATTTGTAACTTAATATTTTTCTTGTAACTTAATATATTCATCTTGGCCGGTTTATGCATTTCATTTCTGAATCTAGGATTCAACAAAACCCCCCCCCCCCCCAATTTGCATTTAAAATCCCCAAAAAAGAGCTTTAGACCTTTTTGATCTAAAACGAACAATACTGATTAGTTCCTTGTGAGATTCGACTTGAGACCTAAACTATAAATTCGTGCGTAATTAAGGGGTTCAAATTCATTATTGATTGTTAATTTGGAGTTCATTAGTGACACTCGTCTTTAGCTTATCAAATTTTGACATCGTTGCTGGGAACTAGTAGTGTTTGTTTGTTTTTAGATTGTGCATAATTTAGTTTTTCTTTATTTCTATTTTCTTAATTTTATTTACTATCTACTTGTGTTCTAATTGTTGAATTTGTGGTGTATGACCAGGTGTTCAAGTGAGAAATTATTATAGTTTGATCCAGAAATTGAGAAGACTTTCAGAACTTTGAGGATTCAGGAGAAGTCATCAGAAATTCGTAAAAGCAGCTCTTCAGACTTGGATACACCAATGACGAAGAATAACAAGACTATGAAGGAGCTTGCAGCTCCAGGTGTTGCCTACAAGTATTCTTGCATCACTTATCCAGACTTAGTAGGGGATTTCGTGCTCAGATCATGTTTAATTCATCTTCTTCCCAAGTTTCAGGGTTTATCATGAGAAGATCCCAACATGCATTTACATGAGTTCTATGTAGTTTGCTCCATTCATGAAACCTCAGGGCATTTCAGAGGAAGATATCAAGTTGAGAGCATTTCCATTATTTTGACAGGAGCAGCTAAGGAGTGACTTTATTATCTTCCAGCTGGTTTTATTACAAGTTGGATTGATATGATGATGACATTCTTGGAGAAATTCTTTCCAGCTTCGAGGAATGTAACTATAAGGAAGAGTATCTGTGGCATTCAACAAGTAGTGGGGGAGAGTCTTTATGACTATTGAGAGAGGTTCAAAAAGTTATGTGGAAGTTTCCCTTAGCATCAAATCAGTGATCAGCTACTTGTCCAATATTTGTATGAAGAATTGCTTCCTATGGATAGGAGTATGATAGATGCAATAGCTGGAGGAGCTTTAGTGAACAAGACTCCGGATCAAGCAAGAGAGCTCATTTGAAACAAGGTAAAAAATTCACAGAAATTTAGGAGTAGAGCAATTGTTACTAGAGGAGTCGGTGAAGCTCAAGTGGTATCTAATGAGCAAAAGGAGATTAAGAGTTCATTGTTAGTGTTGACATCTTTAGTTAAGCAAATGACACTAATAGTGTTGGTCAGTCTTTATCAAATGCAAATGTTAGCCAAACTTTAACTTTTCTAGTTCAAGTGATGAAGGTTTATGACATTTGCTCTAGTGAAGATGACACTTCGGATTTGTGTCCGAATCTTCATTAAGATGAGTCATTGGCAGCAATTTCTAGACCTCAATTTGAGCAAATATATGATCCTAATTCACCTACATACAATCCAGGTTGGAAGGATCATCCTAATTTGAGATATGTGCATTCATTTTATCTACAACCACCTCAAAATCAGTACCAACAACCTCAGTATCAACCATTGGTCGTTCAAAATGTTCCAAATCAGTTTTATCAGCAAAATCAACAATTCCAACATCATAATCAGCTTCAACAACAACCTGCACAACATTTCCAACAGCAATTTCAAAATCAAAATTAATTCCAAAATTTTCAGCATGCTTAGCAACAATTTCAGCAACCTCCACAACAATATCAGCGACCTTACAATGCATTTTCACCTCAACCGAGACCATACACAAATCGAGGAGGCTATAACAATTCATATGTATCAAATGCACAGCAACAACAACCAAAGATGGAGGAATTAATGCAATAACTTTTGCAGCAGCAACAACATCAACAAAGGACTGATTCAACTTTGCATAACATAGAAAAATAGATTAGCCAGTTAGCAACGAGCATAAGTCAAATGCAAGCTCAAGGATCGAGTCAATTACCTTTACAAACGACTTTAAATCCTAAAGAAAATGTTAGTGTATTGACTCTTCGAAGCAGTAAAACCACAACAAATTGAATTCAGAAATCAAGAGTTGGACCAGATTCGGGTTCACAAATTCCAGCTCCAACTTCAAGGAGTTATGTACCATTTCCAGCAGCTCAAAGCACTGATTCTTCAGCATCAAAAATAGTCCAGATTTAGATCAACCCACTTCATCAAATTCAGCCCCTTATTTAGCCTTACAACCAGTTCAAATGAATTTGGAATAGTAAGGGACCGAACCAAGCATTCCATTGCCTTTTCCTCAATGAAAGGTTTAACCAAGGAGGAATGTAGAAGAAGAGAAAGCGAGAGAGTTTCAAAATCTTGTGAATTTGTTTAGTAAGGTGGAAGTGAATGTGCCGTTGTTGACTATGATAAAGAAAATTCCAAAATATGCTAAATTTATCAAAGATCTTTGTGTGAGTAAGAAGAAGTTGAAAGGGAATAAGTTGGTGAGTATGGGGAAAGAATGTTTCTGCGCTAATTCAGCCACTTCCACAGAAATGTAAAGATTCAGGGTATTTACAGTTCCATGTGTTATTGAGAGTTGTATGTTTCAGGATGCTATGTTAGATTTGGGTACTTCTATTAATGTAATGCCAAAGTCTATCTTCCAGGCACTTGATCTTGGCCCTTTACAAGCAACAGGAGTTGTTATTCAGTTTGTCAATCAGAGTCATGCTCATTTAGTTGGTTTCATTGAGGATGTTTTGGTTAAAGTAAGAGAGCTTATTTTTCACGCTAATTTTTACATTCTGAATATGAAGGGTGAGGTGATAGCAAATAAGGCTCCGTTAATTCATGGCAGACCATTCCTGAAGACTACAAGAACAAAAATTGATGTATATGCAGGGACACTTTCAATGGAAATTGTTGATACAGTGGTTCAGTTCAGTATTTTTGATGCTATGAAGCACCTCTCAGAGGATCATTCTATTTTTAGTATGGACATTTTAGATGAGCTAGTTAGTATGGATTTATTTTTTGAGCATGATTTGCAGTTTGAGGACTCGACTATGCATGAGTTTGAATATGACTTTGAGGATGTTGATGATGAGTTGAGAACAGTTGAGTTAAGACCTATTTGTGGTCTATTTTCAATAAATGGAAAATATGTAAGTGTAGGGGATTACATAGTGGAGGCATTGCCTCAAGAATCATAATTTTTATTAAAGTATCATTTGAGTCAGAGTCAGAATATGTAAGTGTAGTGGATGCACAGTTGAAGCAATACCCCAAGGATCACCACCATCTATTGATCAATCACCTAAGTTAAAACCTTTACTAAAGCACCTGAAGTATGCATATTTGGGAGAGGATCAACAACTACCCATGATTATAGTCTGAAATTTAGAGCTAGAACAAGAATAGAGATTATTGGGTATTCTGAAGTAGCACAGGAAAGTTATTGGGTGGATACTTGCTGATATTCTTGAGATCAGTCCTTCTATTTGCATGCATAGAATTTTTCTAGAGGAGGATGTGAAACCAGTGAGACAACCACAGAGAATATTTAACCCATTGATCCTTGATGTGTGTAGAAAGAGGTGACTTGACTTTTACAAGCAGGTATCATTTACTCTATTTCTGACAGTAAATGGGTAAGTTTGATTCATGTGGTTCCGAAGAAGTCAGGTATTATAGTGGTAGCAATTGAAGATAATGAGTTGGTGCCTACAAGAGTTCATGGAGAATTTGTGTGGACTATAGGAAGTTGAAATAAGCAAGCAAAAGGGACCACTACACTTTGCCTTTTATTGATAAGATGTTAGAGAGATTGGCAAGGAAGTCACATTATTGCTTCCTAGATGGATATACATGATATTTTTAGATTTGCATCGACCCGGAGAATCAGGAGAAGACTACCTTCACTTGCCTCTTCGGTACATTCGCTTATAAATGTATGCCATTTGGACTGTGTAACGCTCCAAAGGCCTTTTAGTGATGCATGGTAAGTATTTTTGGAGATTTATTAGAGCATTTCATGGGGGTTTTTCATGGATATTTTTTTGGTTTATGGCTCATCTTTTGATGCATGTCTAGAAAATTTATCTAGGATTTTGAATAGATGCATTGAAACTAATTTGGTTTTAAATTTTGAGAAATCTCATTTCATGATTGAGCATGACATTGTTTTAGGTCATATAGTTTCTAGAAAAGGTATTGAGGTAGATCCTGCTAAAATTAGTGTTATATCTTCTTTATCTTACCCCGCATGCATGAGATTTTGAGCTTTTCTTGGTCATGATGCTTCTATAAGAGATTTATAAGAGACTTCAGTAAAATTTCTCTTTCATTGACTTATTTGTTACAGAAAGATGTGAATTTTCATTTTGATCAGCGGTGCAAAGAGGCTTTTGAAAGATTAAAGGAAGTACTTATATCAACTCCTATCATTAGGCCACCGGATTGGACACTTCCTTTTGAATTGATGTGCGATGTTGCAAATTATGCAGTAGGAGTTGTACTTGCACAGAGGGTCGATGGAACAACACATGTTATTTGCTATGCTTCACGGATTTTGTATGCTGCACAAGCAAATTACAACACCTCAGAGAAGGATCTTTTAGTTATTGTTTTTTTGCTTTGGATAAATTTATATCTTATTTGCCATATTCTCACAAGGTGATTTTTTCTGATCATGTAGTTTTGAATACCTCCTCAAGAAACTAGATGCAAAACCTAGGTTGATTAGATGGATGCTTTTGAGTTAAGAATTCGACGTTGAGATATGCGATAGGAGCGGGAAGCAGAACTTAGTGGCAGATCACCTGAGCAAGATCGAGGAGATGTGGACCAGATAGCTATTGGAGATGATTTTCCAAATGATTAGTTCTTACAGCTACATGGTGAGTCACCATGATATGAAGATTTGGATAATTTTTTAGTAGCACTTATTTTTCCCTCACAAAATTTGAAATCTTAAAGAGATAAATTAAAGAGTGATTCAAAATTTTATATGTGGGATGATCCTTGTTTATAGAAATTTTATAGTGACCAGATCATTAGGAGATGCATTCCTGATCATGAGTTTCATTTTGTACTTACATTTTGTCATTCATTAGAATGTGGTGGACATTTTGGACATCAAAGGATGGCTAGGAAAGTTTTAGAGTGTGGATTGTATTGGCCTACCTTTTTTCGTGATGCTTATGTTTTTTTATAAATCATGTGATAGGTATCAACGAATTGGGAACATAGGACCTAGAAATGAAATATCTCAACAGACTATGTTATTTTGTGAGATTTTTGACGTTTGAGATATTGACTTTATGGGTATCTTTTCTGCTTCATTCGGATTTCTATATATCTTATTAACAGTTGATTATGTTTCCAAATAGGTGGAAACCATACCCACCAAGACTGATGATTCCTCTATTGTTGTTAGTTTTTTTAGATCTCACATTTTCTACAGGTTTGGAGTGCCCAGGGTAATCATTAGTGATCAAGGGTCTCATTTTTGCAACAGGCACATGAAAGCTTTGTTAAATAAGTACGGGGTTGTGCACAAGATTTCTACTCCTTATCACCCACAGACAAATGGGCAAGCTGAAGTTTCAAACAGAGAAGTTAAATTAATTCTTGAAAAGACAGTACGACCTAACAGAAAGGATTGGAGTAAAAGGTTTGAAGATGCATTATGGGCTTACCGCACTGCCTATAAGACACCTATAGGAATGTCTCCTTACATGATTGTTTATGGAAAAGCTTGTCATCTACCTGTGGAGATTGAGCATAGGGCTTATTGGGCAGTTAAAGCATGTAATTTTGATGCTAGCACGGTTGGCGAAGAAAGGAAGTTGCAACTTCAAGAGCTTGAGGAAATTAGGTTAGAATCTTATGAGAACTCATGGATTTATAAGGAAAAGACCAAGAACTTTCATGACAAGCACATTGTGGTTAAAGAGTTCAAAATTGGTGACAAGGTGTTTTTGTATAAGTCTAGGTTGAAATTGATCAAAGGTAAGTTGAGATCCAGATGGGAGGGTCATTATTGTGTTACTAACATATTTCCCTTTGATATTTTAGAAATACATGAGGGTGCTACTAGTCAAATATTCAAAGTGGATGGCCACCAGCTGAAGAGGTATCATGAAGGATTAAATGGGCTAGAGGTGAACGAGTTGAACCATGTTGATGCCATCTACCCATTTTGAGGGGAGTTTGTTCCATATTCCATCTATTTTCCATTTGTAAATATCCATGTTTTTGCTTTGTTGCATGAATAAATCTTTAATTTTAGTAGTGATCTTTTGGTTTTCATAAATAAGTCTTCATTGTAATTACCACATCTTTATGTTTTGTCTTTTTACTTTCATTAGGGTCGGCTCTAGGAATAAATTTTACCCCTTGACTTTTCTCATTATCATATTAGAGAATTTTGAAAGCTAGTTAAATCTAATTGTCAAGTTTGGAACTAATTATCATGAGTGGAATCTTTGATTACATGAAGTTGTAACTTAGTGTTGGATTCTATGTAAATAAATTGAGATGATAATTTTTGCATACCTAGTGAGGATAAAGTCTAATTGTGTGATGCACTTGTGTGATTGTTGCTCTAGAACTTGCTTTGATTCTTTCAAAACCATATTACATTAGTTGAATCGTTCTTATGAAGGTGTATCTATTTGTTGTCCATTCTTCCACACAATTTCTTGCTAATTTCCTTTTCATTCATCATATCATTTCTCTTTTCTAATTTATTATTCAGGATATGTGTACTTTGGATGTTATATGATGATTATTTTGACCGGGACGGACAAAAGTTTAAGTGTGGGGGAATTCAACACTTAGTGTTTTTGGAAGTACTTCATGTGATGCAATTTCTACTGTTGAGAAATTCAATTGGTTATGGTGTTGTTTAATAATAGATCAAGAGTGGGAAATCAAATAGTAAAGTTGTTTTTGTGAGTGTTGCTTGTGCCAATCAATGATGTTGTTTTCTTTGAACAGTAGGATTTTGAAATTCAAGCAGTTTAGAGTTTTTTAAACTATGCAGGAAATCAGTAATATTTATAGCAGAATTGTTTCAGCAAATTGTGCTTTTGACGAGTTCAGTAATTGGTGTTATGGTTGAATTTTGATTAAGATTTCTAAAATTAAATACAATTGTGGCACAAAGAATCAACCAGGAACAAATTCTGTAAATTAGAACAGGAACTGAAGTGACTGTTGTGAAGTTGCAAGTGATAATTCTAATTCAATTCATACCTAAGCAATTTCCATTCATTGTCTTTATGTTATCTGGTTACTTTTGTCTTCATCATTGATTTCTTCAACCAAATCCAGAATGTATAAGTGAGACAGCAAAAATCTGTTGAAGCTGAATTACTCACTGCTGAATGTATAAGTGGAAGAAAATTCATATCTACACTTAGAATGAACTATGGATTCGATTATGTTTAGTTTTCGATGTTTGGTTATTATGTTTATATTAAGCTTTAGAATTAAGTATTATGTTAGTTTTATGTTATCTTTAAATATAATTATGGTTATGTTTGATTAGATTGCTATGTTATGAAAGTATGCTCACATGTTTAGGGATAATGTTAGATTGATAATAT
>JBAMIE010198315.1:0-11308 GCA_037177295.1 Kaempferia parviflora
AACTCTTGCATATTTATCACTACATCCGAGTTCTGGAGATGTAGCGGTCCTTGCCGAGACGTTACAGTCGGACCCTGTAACGCGTTCCTTACGGGGAACAACCTAGCATTAGCACAATAGTTTAATGGATCCATTCATTGAAATTTGCCAACAACTTGATTCTCCATGAGAACTTGACGATTCTAAGAACGAGTAGGATATTCTTTGATAATATGCCCAGACTTCTTACAATAATTACAATATTTCTTTGAGCAGTTAACTACAATATGTTCGTATTCCTTACAACTATAGCATTGAACTTGTCGCATGTCTTTACCCTTGCCTTCCCTTGAGCTGCATAAGTAATTGCATTATTATGCACTTCGTCTTGCTGGAAAATTATTTGAGTTGTAAGATGTTGCTCTTCACGAAGCAACTCTCCAAAACACATGTCCAAAGAAGGAGAATGGGCACAATTCATCAAAGTAGAGCGGGCTGCCTCGTATTCAGGACGTAATTTCATCTAAAATTGATCTCGCTTGCTTTGTTCATGCCGCCCATAAGTTCTGAAAACAACAAGAGAGTCGTACTTTGGCATAAATAATGTCATATTCCGCCCATAAGTTCTGAAAACAAGAAAAGTAATCTTGAATGGAGAGATCCTCTTGAGAATAACTAGCAATCTCGTATTATAATTAAAAACGTCTGACTTGTCTTGATAGTAAATCATTTTTAAATACTCCCACATGCCTTTAGTTGTCTTATATAGTCTCAGATTAGGAACAAGCAGTTGATCAATAGATTCTAGAATCCATGTCATGTCTCTAGCGTCTTGACGGCCCACTGAGCCAATTTAGAAGGCTCAGTAGGTGTCGGATCACTACCATCGATATGACCCAATAGTTCTTTTCCCATGACAAACAAGTGAAACTGAAATTTTCAGGTAGAATAATTCTTATTTGGGAAACACACACCAAAAATATCTGAGTTGGTAGTTGACATGACGTTACACACCAAATGCAACAAGAAGTGCTGAAAATCAGCAGGACCAAGAGTCCAAAAGCTTGGACTGAAATAATACCACTGAAAATATTCCCAAAACGAAAATCTAGACTTCTCAACAAAACACTCAAATTCTGAAGTGGGCTCTGATACCATGTCAAATGGATTGAATACTCTCCCTATGAGAGTTCTTCTCATTATATAGCCCATGTTAGCAATGTACAGAAAATTATAGAACATATTTCCAGCCATAAATTCAGATTGATATCTAGTAACCTTTCTAAATCGGGAAATATAGCTATACTATTAATTACAATATATTTATAGCTAAGGAAGTTATAGCTATATTTATAGCTATTAATTAAGGCTTGATATATACTATCATGTATACTTCATCCTTGATATATGTTGCTATATGTGCTGTCATAATTAATCCTTGATATATGTTTATATATGCTGTCACTTAGTGGTTGTGTGGAGGTAGTAAAGGAGGGTGAGGTTGTCCAAAGCAAAATGTAGAATATTGTTTCATACCAATTGACGTGGGTGAACATTTCTGTTCCCTTCAGAAATGGGACTGAATAAGTCCTACAAAGTCAAATCTAGCTCTTGAAACATGGGTGCATTGCCTGTATTAAGAAATACATGGTTATGTTGTAGCTTATACTGAATTAGACAAGGAATGACCTGGTCCTATCTCACTTGTGCCATCTTTTTCTTGCTAATAAAGTTAAAGGGCTTTCTTGATCCACAATTTATTATGATTGAAGTTACTAAAATCATAACCAACTTATTATATGTTTTAGTATATATGAGCTGTGTAATCATGGCTTCTTTTAATTCTTAACATTGTCTTTGCACAAATATTTGTTGGTAGGGAAAAATCATAAGAAAACAGTTGTTTATGAGTTGTCCATTTTTTTACTATTTTCTTTTCTGTTTCGTAGTTTGAATTTTGGTTTGGAAATGGTGAGGTTTTGTAAAGGGAAGACTGTGAAGGCCCATCAGATCTTAGATGCAGGTCCACAGAGCACACTTTTTGTAGAAACAGCTCTTATCACTTTGGCGCATCTGGCCTTAGCTAGTAAAGAAATTGAAATTGAGGTACTATGTTTAACTTAAGAGTCAACAACTCAGAATTGCCTAAGGTATCATGCTGTTAAGTGCTTTAG
Source organism: Kaempferia parviflora (assembly GCA_037177295.1). Lineage (NCBI taxonomy): Eukaryota > Viridiplantae > Streptophyta > Magnoliopsida > Zingiberales > Zingiberaceae > Kaempferia > Kaempferia parviflora. The sequence continues at coordinate 2,154 of JBAMIE010198315.1, forward strand.
ATGTCATGTCTTTTCTGATTGATACAAAGTTCAGTAAGAATGTATGTGAAACATTTAAATCACATTGTACTCCAGAATTCTGAGCTCAATTGACTAGTAGGAAGCCTTTTATGCCAGCAAGACTTGTTATCTTATTTTGTTATGGGATGTCTTGATGTCATGCTATAAAATGCTTCCTCATTATGCTCCAAGTCATATCTTATAGCTTAAAATTACTCCTAGAGATACAAATGTACGACATGGCTCTGGTAGACTGGTAGTTCATCCTATGTCACTCCTTGCATTTACTAATGTGTAAACCTTCGCAGGTAGATGGATTTTTCCTTGCATTAAAGATGCTCACTTTGTCTCCATCAGCTATAACTTACTTTTTCTGGTTCAAGAACTTAAGTTTTCATCTTAGTGACAAAGATTACCATATCAATGCTGCTATAAAAACTAATGACACCATATATTAAAATCTTGATACCTTGGGTCTAGTATGCTATGCTTTAAAATGCTGTTAAAATATCTCCATAGTTTTTGGTCAATGCATCCAAACCACTGGCATATCAAATGTGACTTTTTTTTGGTTAGTAAATCTTGACTCACTTAGAATGCGTTGGTTTTACTTTAACCGTTGTTAATTTTAATAAATCCCTGTCATCTTTGGGTAATTTTTTTTCTATATACATATATAGTATCATTATGGTGTAATATCAATTGGAGAAAATATCAATGGAAGTGATAATCATCATCAGTATGATGATTCTTTATGAATACTAAGAAAATGAAGAGATAATGAACTTTTTTTTGAAGTCGATGACCATTCCTGTGGGTCCTCGTTCAAATTTAAAATTCTACCAGGACTATCTCTGTTTTCTATGAACTCACATGTATGCATTTTACAACAAATATATGACTTGTATGGGAATTCTAGACTTTTCTTGCCTTTTAAGATAGATACCTATTTAAACATTATTTCTTTTCTTCTATTTGAATGGAATTCATTGGTTTAGTCTTAATCTTATTTGATAGGCTGCCTTTATGATGTGTGTGGTTGCTGCTATGGAGCCCGCTGAACGGTAGATACTTTTTCAAAGTCTATGTTTGTGAATCATTTATTTTCTTTTAAATCGTATATTCTTTTTTTCCCATCATTTGATTCTTCCAAGAGAGCTGGTGTATGCACTTATTGACAATTTATCAAGAAGTCTCCGATATGCTTCCAAAAGCAAGGTAAACACCCCGTTTCTGATATAAACTTCCTAAATCCAAAAGCACTTCTCTGTTAACAGCGATGACTATTGTTTTTAAAATGTGACATTGAATTATTGCCAAATTCTTGTCAATATTAACACATTTCTTGTTGGAGATTATGCTTTTGATACTTACTGGATCCATGTTATTGCTATGCTTATCAATTGACTGTCTCCCATTGGGAAGAGCTGAAGTTTACACTACCTAACGTGTTATTGTTTTTCTCCAGTACTTGGAGCAGCTGATTGGTCCAATCCTTGCTCGTTGGGTGGCTTGTGATGTAAATTTAATGTCCCTTATTGAGGTAAGAATAGATTCCTTGAATATGTGCCTATTTTGTTCTTTTTATTTAGTGGTGCAAATTGCTACAATCTCAAGAAAAATTGAGAGGGAAATTGATTAGGCTTAGGTTCTGTATGCAGGACATTGTTTACTTTTAGTTTTTAAATTGTACACAAATAAGGACTTCAAATGCATTCATTTTGAAATCCTTCAAGTAAGATAAGTGGTTTTAGACTTCTGTGTTTATGTATCTAATTATGAAAGGCCTGGCAGTCTTGAGCGTTAATTCAAGGAAGGGTAATTTTTGTAAGATGTTAGAGGTCTCAATGACGCTGATTTATGATTTATTTTTGCTGAAAAGACTGATTCCAATACCTGTTCTCCTTCATCCGGTTGGCCAATATTTTTATCGAGCTTCTTCTTGTAACTCTGTATTGTTGCGTCACAAATAACAAACTAAGTATGAAAGACATTTATGCTCTAGCTTGAGGGGAATTGTTAGGCAGTATATATGCAATCTTAGGTAGTCAGATATTCCATAGACTAATGCCCTGATTTTAGATTAGACAATCTGGTGCCTACAGAAAGATATGTTGGATTTTTGCTTCTATATATACTATGTAGATACATACACTTTGACCATCTTAAACCTAATGGTGGACGACAATGTGATGTAGGTTGCAGCCTTTCTTTTTCCAGTTTTTTTCTGATGCAATTGATCCTTTTGAAGATTTGCCAGCACTTTTGTAAATAGTGCTAGTAAAAAACCCAATGATGTCAGGGTTTGGTTGAGGTCGTGACCTCCTCTCTGCTTGATTGTGCTTGTTCTTTCTCTGTTGGCCCTTGATAAGGTTGAGGTCAGCATGCTTTGTCATGCTTCGTTGTTACATATCAAGCAAGATCAGTTGGGTTCAGTTAAATTCTGTCTTACATATGCCACAAACCATAGTAGGATGGCTTGCTGCTCCACATCTTCTATGACATGGTAACATCTTCTGCTAGATCACAGGTGTGGTAATGGCATGATATGTAGAGTATTGAAAGTATGATCACAGGAAAACTTTCTTTTGTCTTTTTTTTAATTAAGGCAACCTACTAATTCCTCTTAATTCTATGATTAGCTACAATGTCAGTTTTCAACATAACAGGTACAAAGTCTATTTTGTGATGAATCAAATGTAAAATGTTTTGTGAAATACTGCTGCCCATGGCTTCTACCTCCTCTAATGTTGTCTGGAGATAGTGCTCGTCTTAATTGGATTTCAAAGGTAAACTATTTGACTATTGTCATGTATTTACACTATTCTATGAAGATGTATGTGAGCTTTTCCTAGTGTTTTCATTTCAACAGATGAAAATATTAGCATGGTCTTTTGTGGTTATCCTCTATGTTACGTCGTTAAAGCAAGATATCTAATATCAAGTGGTTGGCAAAGGATGGCAGATACTTGTAGTTTGATGCTGACTTTTTTGCTATAAGACTGGTTATGTACTAAAAGAATTTGATAATCATTGCCCTAGGCCCTAAAGTTAATATTTTATGTGTGGCAATTGACTAGTAGATTTGCCTAGACGATGCATTGTAACTATTGATTATCTCTCATATAAAGTCCTCAAATAAGACAGTCATGTAATTATTGAAAAATCCTGTTCCTAGTACCAATTATTACTGATTGTGGAGCCCAACCAAATCATAAACCCTAATTGGGTCAGACAATCATTACCATAACCTGCAAGGAGATCATTTTTTTTATGTTGATATGATCCACCATTCACATCGAGCCCTGTCTGTTCCAACTCTTTGGGGAAATTATAATTTATGAATCAAGAAGAAAGAAAGTTTAATCCTTCATGTTGTGTGTTTGACTTTGCCACCTCTTTCAGTCAATTCATAATTGAAATTTAAGGTCCAAAGAAATCTGAATTAAAATGTATCTCATCTTAATAATATTATAGATCATAGCATGCTGTTCCATGGTTTGACATAATGGCATCTACTTATTTACCTTTTTCTTAGCTGTTATGTGAACTGCATCACTATTGCTGTGGCCTTTGTGCTCTGTTGTAGTTCTACTACTGAACAGTAGCGACTTTCTTTAGTTGTTAGTTATCTTAATGCTCTCTATTTATTTAAAACAATCATCATTCAAGTTTCTCCCTTTTTATCATTAGCAATTTTTTATATGATAAGAAAATTTCCCTGCCACCCAATATCTTTGCTTCATGAATCTTAGTCGACGGCCATGATAGATCTAAAGTTTCTTCTTTTAACCAATTGTTGCATCTTTAGAAGAAATAATATAATTATCATTCACTCTTTTATTACGTTTATGTTGTAGTGGTTTGATTTAATACCCAGGAACATGCCAATTTGATAAGTTTTAGTCTTTTCAATGCAGGCTTCTCTGCAGCCTCTATCTGATCTTGTAAAGGAATACTTTGTGCCAATTTGTGCATCATGCATTGCGGTGTATTGTAGTATGAGATCTGACAAGGAAATTGCAGGACTGGCCCTCAACAATTCAATTTTGCAGTTTGGCAAAATTTCTGAGGTTGAGAGAGATGAACTTGTTAAGAAAAACATGGCAAGTCTTCTTCTATTCTCATTTTGTCATATTCTTTTTTTGTATAGACGAAACTTTTCTATTTTAGTTCTGGCTCATGTCTTCTCCATGTGGACAGCCATTTCAGTACGGCCTCTGTTATTTTGGTCATTATTCTGATTCTAGGCATTCATTTCTCCCTTTTGGTGTAAACTTTCTTTTGCTTCTTGCTCAATTATATGGGGATGATTCTTGAATTTTCTTTTGATTTTCTTGGTTTTCTTTGAATAAGCACTAAGTAGGTTATCTTTTTGTTTCTTAATGTAGCTGGTTAAATTTTAGGTGACATTTAAGTATATTTAATCATTCTTGCATGAGTTTATGTTTTCTGTTTCTAGACTCATTCTAAGACTGACTTTCTTCTCTTATGATGCTACCTTATCTTTCCACTTGTATTTATTGGATATTTCTTGATATTCTTCTTCCAAATTGACAGGTGTCAATTGTCAGCTTCCTTCTGTCACTTACTTCCTGTTCTGTTGATCCAGAACTGCCATACTTTACGAAAGATACTGTGGTTCTGGCAGTTCAAACAGTTGTAGATGGTTTTCTGGATATGTACAATCTCCAAACTTCCTTAGGTTTACTTTTCCTTTTTTATATCCTGATTTCCTGACATTGTTTATTTTTCCAATTCTATCCTATTGTTATTAGAGATAATCATCACATCAGTGGTGTTGTGGACAAAATAAACATTTTTCGCCCTGACAGGATTTTCACGGTAATTTCTTTCTCTTGTCATGTTTCCTATTTGTCCATGTTGATTGTTTGTGACTTTAATTGGATAACTATATATATGTAGGAAGATAAATTAGTCTTCTCTCATGCAGTTTTTGTTAGAGATACATTATCAGATAACTGCTGCAGTTCATTCACGACATATTTGCCATCGACTATCTGCAGTGGAGGTTCTTACTCGGATAATCGGGCATAGGGCTACTAATCCTAGTAGTTCATAGTAAGTCTTTCTAGTTGAGTTGCTAATGTCTAGAGCAATTCATGCCAGTTTTGATTTTTTTTGCACTTTGTAATTATTTTTTCTGCTTGTCATTCTATCTTATTTATCCATTGGTGGTCCTGCAGAAAAAATTTGAAATAGATGTATAAACAAAATGTACAATGGTGGAACGATACATGTGATTACTAAAGATAATTATCTTCATATCTAGTACTCAACATGACGACATGGCACTTATAGACATAATAGTCAAACTTGGGACTCAACATATACATTTTGAAACTCCTGAAATAGGTGTGCATATTGATCCATTTCAACTTGTTACACAAAATAGAAAAGATACAAAACATGGAAGAAAAAACTCAGTAAGATGTTGAATATAATGCAGATACAATACTAGTGTAGCATTTGAGAGACTAAAAAGATGCAGTACACTTGAATAAAGTTGATGAATTGCTCTCCTTCAAACAATTAAAATATTTTTTTGGTTTAATCATCCTTAACTCTTCCTCAAATTGAAGGCAATGGTTGGTTGCTTCAGAAAAGGGTGTTTAATGGTTAATTGCTAGCTCTTGAAATTAAAGAGAAGCAAATACCAAGGCATCGAGTAAAAGTTTGATGTCAGTTGAGAAGATGTGTAGTTCTCATATATAATACAAAAATGAAAAAAGAGACACTTTTATGGAGAATAAAAGTTTAATAAAGCTTAAAACTGGGTAAAGTCTAACATCAATTGTCAGAGAACATCAACATTGAAAGTGAAAGATGATGGTTGCACTCCTTAAGAGTACTATCAGCGATTGAGAAAAGGATGGATGATCATGAATTTATAATGATTCCTTCTCTGCATCAAAGAGGAGCAAAGAGTGTATCAATGTTTCAAACCCAACTTCAAATTTTGCAACCTTTTTCAAATTCCCTCTTTTCCCACTATTATCATCTTTTATAAGAAAAATATTATAATTGTTTTCTCAGAATTGTCTCTGTTGTTTTATTATTTTTGCCTCATTATACATGGTCACAAGTCTAGGAACGATTTGTGGCGATTTTGCATAGTGGAAAATTTGCAAGTGGAAGAAACATTAGAATTTTTTGAAGCCACCAACTTTTCATGCCCATGGTATGACATGGCGACTGTGCAACAGTTTCTTTGGTACCTGCTAAGCTCGAATTCACCATGCTCAACAAACTCCATGCAAGAATTACACTGCAAATTACTAGTTGATTATTATTTTATGTGGCTGTTCACTTTCAGCATCAAGTTAATAAATTGTTTGTTTCTATTTCAGCTATATTATGAGTATTATTGGCCAGTTGATTTGTAGTCAATTTCTCCAAGAACAGTGTTGTATTATCCTCTCTACTTTGCTTGAGGCATTTAAAACAGAATCTGAAAAGGATGCTTACAATGTGCTTGGTGAACAGCTTCAGGTAGTTTTTCTCTTTTGGAGTTGCTTTGGTTTTATCAATGTAGCCATTTAGCAGTTCTTTCTTCTTTATACTTTTCTTATGTAGTGAGTTTCTTGCAGTTTTTGGTTTCAAAGTTGGTATCATGTTGCATTCCTACCAAATGTCAAGAAGAAAAGATTGTTCCTGTTTCACCCAGGATAATATCTTTGCTCCATGAACTAACTGTAGATGCTGACCCATTGCTTCTAGATCATATCAAAGTATGCCAATTTTATTTTTGTTGTTTGCTCTGTATTTTATTTATTTTAAAATTATTTTTGCCAACATCTGGTTTCTGGTAGCATCTCACTGATTTGACCTTAAGGTTGTTAGATATTGGTCATAGAAATTGTAAAAATTGGAAATAGTTTCTTGTTTTGCAAGGAATAGTTGGTTTTATTTTAATATAAATAATGCAAGATGGTTGTGAAATGGAAAGGATGTTTTCTGGAAACAAATTGAAAATCTTCATGTCATCTGGTCTTCTACAAAAATAAAATTAGGATCATTGTTCGGAAGACATGTTTTAAAGACGTTCAAAATTGTTTAAATACTGAGAATTAGAGCTGTATAAATTTGTTCAACCAGTCAAAAAAGTTGTAAGTATAACAAATTTTTAAGCATATAATAATATCTGTAATAACCTTGAAACTATGAATTGAGATAGATATTATATTGATTAATTTATGGGAATATTAAATTCTGAGAAGATGATGATAAAATGTTGATGACATAAATTAAGGATGGAAATTTTACTTTCAGATTATTTAATTAACAATATAACATTGAGGAAAGAGTTCTTCCTAACATTAAGGTTATTGAAGCTTTTAGGAGTGTAAGTATTGAAGTTATCGCTATTACTTTTTGAAGGGTTCAAAATATATACGTGATTTGGATAACTAAGGTATTCAAGAGAAGTTAAGAATTTTATTCTAACTATTGGATAAAGAGATTTTAGTATTTATTCATACTAATAAAGTTGGAATAAATATTCTTCTAATTATAAATGGATCATGTTGATGATGAAACAGAAAGTTTAGAAAGCAGTTGTTGATACTAGATGAGTCGGAAAACTGAAATAACTGAAATCAATTTTGTTGTATTATTTGCTAACTATGTATATTAAGACTATTGATGGAGAAATATGAAGAAGAAATGATTTGCATTTGGCTTATATTGACTAAGACACCTATACAAGTTCCTAAATAGTGTTGAGTTCTAGAATGGCGGATATATAATAGTGTAGTTACTAGTGCTAGAATTACTGCTTGTACAATGTGATTTTGCTTGTCTTTATCTTTAAACCAAAGGCTTCGAATCTGATTCTGAGCTAGCATTTTGGTCTCCAGCCTTAATGCTTTAATCAAATGTATCAACTATGCTAGTGCTTTTGTTGGTAGTTGTACCGAGATTAACCTAAACTAGAGGAGGGGTGAGAGAAGAGATAGAGTTGTATCAATCAAAATCCTCGTGGCAAGGCTATGGACAAATTTCATTCATGGAATTGGTAGTCTTGCGGAAATGATAATTTTATAAGACCTTGGTACAATTAGCCAATGTATGATTATTTGGACAAGCACGAATGTGCAGCATATGTGATAAATACCTTGCACAGAGAAAACTAATCAAGGGAGAAAGTCATTCAACTGAATATATAAGATAACAAGAGGGATGTGACAGTCCCTTTTAAAGGCTTTAACACACACTTTTTATCCTAGAAACTAGTAAAAGAATAAGTAGGTTATAGCGCAGGACTTGTTAGTTTTCCCTTGCACACTTAACATTTTGGAAAATTATTGTCGTTTTCTCCAACATGAGTTTGACTTCTAACAGGACTTAATAACACTTATCAATCTTCAATTGATTGCGCTATTATTGCAAGTCAACAGTATCAAATATGAACATCAATCTCTAGTTCTACAATACAATTTTTATGGGTTGAAGATCGCCGCCACATTAGGTTCATTATATAATCACATTGGATAGAAGCCATTGCAATGCAGCATAGTAATTTCATACACAGTATATGTTACATGATATTTCTTGATTACATCTAATAACCCTGCATTTATTTCATCATCACCACATGTTTCATCATCAACCTATCAGAATTGCATTTAAATATATGACCAAATTAATAATAGAGGTTAATTGAAGCTTGGGAAACACTGTTGAGGTTCTTCATTAGCTTTTTTGTTTTTCTCACAGTTAATGCTAATGATGAGGCCCGAATCTAAATCATTAGCAGTTAATTGACACATACTCAACTCTCACTCCAAGATGTAATGGGGTTTATTGATACCATTGTTGGACTTTCCGAGCCGCAAAAACCATTTTTTACGTTGCGGAAACCCCGGAAGTCCGGCCACGGATCCGTGCGAGTATTATGAAAAATATTCTTGTATATGTAAAATAACCTAGATCTACTTTAGATCTACATGAAAAGAGTTTTTGCCCTTGATGCACGCCCTTCGCTTATCCCGCTTGTCCAATGGATGCCGGATCTCCAAGAGTGTCAAGTGTACACTCCTCTACACGTATCCACATGGACAATAGGTGGAGAAAAGAACCCCTAAGGTGTGCTAGCACCTTCTTGGTGTTCTTGACAATGGAGGAGAGGGAGA
>JBAMIE010198325.1:0-11308 GCA_037177295.1 Kaempferia parviflora
AGAAAATAAGCATCCAAAACATTGATTTAGTGAAGAAAGATTTAATTCTGAGAGTAGCTCAAACTTTCAACTGCCTTCCAGGCATCCCACTTAGCTCTGTCCCTCTGGTTGAATATTCCAGGGCGATCTGCAAATCAATCTTAATTATTAAGATATTTTGAGATCTGATTCCAAACTCAAAAGTAGGAGTTTATGCAACTATGATACCATTTTAGAACTTGTGAAATTTCATTCAAACATAAAACAGAAAACAACTGAAGTGAGGAAGATTTTCTCTTTTCAATATTAAATGAATTGAAAGATTAAAGCATGGGCTAAAGATATAAATTTGGAAACCCCTAGAACATGAACTAAAATTGTCAATTAATATAACAGAGGTCCAATTATGCTTATAACTCATGGTTATGAAGATTGTACGCTTTGGGGAGCAAGTTAAATAAGATAATAACACACGCAAAATCTATCAAAAAACGAATCTACGATATTAAACTGGATCCCAAAGAAAATGTAGCAGGAAACGCATACTAGTATTAATCGGTCCAACTGTTGCTTGCTTGTAGAGGCCATAGATGATCAGCAAACTCTCATTAGTAGTAGTATTAGGCAAAGTCCTGGCTTTGTCGGCATGTTCTTGGAACTCCTCCTGCAGCAAGTGTGATGCATTGACCAATATGAGCAAAGATGAGGCGAGATCTATCTCTTATCCTATTTGAGAAGAAAGATTGGCCTTCTGATGCAACGCAGGCCATTTATCATGAAATTATTGTTTCTCAAAAGAAACGATCGATAAAAAATCACCGAAAAAATTAAGGAGATCTGGATCGAGATGTATCATTCACTACACAAACCGAAAATTTTCGATATCCTAGACGTAAAAAAAAATCGTAATCTGATTGGAACGGGAGATACGATGAGATAACGGAGAAAGATATTGGCACCTTCAAGCCCATCGCTGCTGCTTTCTCCTCCTTTCTGCTGCTCTAGATCTGTTTGCTTCCTTCGCCAAGAAGCCAGGGATGAGGCGGGCTTATATACAGAGATGCCGTGCTACAGAGGCAGCGCTTAGGTTTCTCAGAAGCTGAGTGTCTTGGAACACGGAACATCATTGATACGCCACGCTGTCGCATGTATGCCACCTGCGCATCAACCATTGGCTGACACTCGTTGGCCACCAACGCTCTTGCATTTATTCGTGACAGATGGGCGTTGCAGTATACATGTGCCGTCGTACGATTATTTTGTTTTTTTTTGGGTTGCATTTATGAATTACTTTTACATTTTACCTTTCCTATTTTCATTAAATACAGCTGTACATTATTGATAACTTGATATTTTATTAATAGTAATTTTAATTAAATTAGAAGAATTTAAATAAAGTTAGTTACCATTCGCTGTAGTAATTATGAATTGCTACAATTTATAACATTTATAATAGTGTTAAAATATTTTTTTAATATTGTAATAGCTAATTAAAGTTATTTTTTAAAATTTTTTTGTTCAAATGTAATTAATCAAAAAATAGGAGGGTGAAATGAATGAAACAAATTCTAGGGTGCAAAATAAAATTTTTCTTCAGCCTTTTTGTCTAGTTAAGGAGTGACGGCGAGTGGGGGGCTGGGAAGTGAGGGTGAACAAAGGGAGACGGGGATAGATCTGTGACTCTGTGGTCGTTATCGCCGTCGCTCATCACGATCCTTCGATTCATGAAGTAACTAGCTTTACGTGCACGACTGGTCGATCGAAGGCCTTTCCGTCGTTTCCGACCGTCCTCCTCCAGGTACATTTTACCAACATTTTTATTTTTTTTATTTTGTCTGTAAAATTGGTTGTTTTGTACATCATTCACAACGTCTTAGCAAGTTTTTCTTTTTCTTTTTCAGACTTCAGTTTTCGTTGGAAAATTAGCTAAGTTATCTCATATGAATTACTTTACTATGATGCTTGATTGCTGCAGACCTTAAATTTTAGAAGGATCGAAATGAAGGACAAAGATATTAAGCCAGGAGTTAATCCTGACAAGAATTATAGGATTGCCCAAATTGCCTTAACGTTTTTATTCCTATGTGGATTTTCCTTCTATCTTGGAAGCATCTTTGGTTCTGAGAAAAACGGATACTTTAAGCGTGATGCTACTCCTGTAATCCAGTCCCACCATGATACTAGAGTAGCTCCTCTCAAAATTAAGAATGTAGAGTTCGCGGAGTGCAGTTTGGATTATCAAGATTATACGCCGTGCACGGATCCTAAGGTATGTAATTTATTGACCGTCTCTAATGATAGAATTTAGTGAAGGCCTTTTGTTAAAACTAAATAATCAATCTCAATTTAAATCCGGATATAATGATTTTCATAGTGAGGGTTAGAGGAACTTATCTGGTCAATCTCTAGCTGTTGTGTTTTCTTTTAACAATTGGTGTTCATGTTTTTGTTCAATTTTATTTTCTCATATAATTTTGTAGAATGCTTTTCCCTTTGCTAGCATGTTATAGTCTCAACGACTAGGTTCTATGACTTGGCTACGGAAACATATATTTTAGGTACTTTACAAGATTTGTTCCATCTAATGTAGTTAACTGCATCATAGTTGTCAATGTTATTTATGTTCTATTCAAGCTTCTAGTTGTTTTACTGTCTACAAAGGAAGGCATAATTATTTTGAGTGATTTGCTTGAAATGCTGCACTCTAGTTTAACCATATATTTTCACAGAGGATGTTTTTTCCCCTCTTATTTCCTTTTCAGAGATGGAAGAAATATGGTAAATATAGGCTTACTTTTATGGAACGGCATTGCCCACGAATGGTTGACAGGAAAGAATGCTTGGTTCCTCCTCCTGTTGGATATAAACCACCAATCCGATGGCCAAAGAGCAAAGGAGAATGTTGGTACAGGTACATCCTCTTTGCTATTCTGTGTCCATTTTCTCATCTTCTACTTCTTTCAATAAATGCAGTAGTGTTTGCTGATGGCCTTCATATTATCATGTCTTCAAAGATTAGCTTGTCTTTATTTTGTCCTTTAGGAATGTTCCTTATGATTGGATAAACAACGAAAAATCAAATCAACACTGGCTAAGGAAAGAGGGTGACAAATTCTTCTTTCCAGGCGGAGGTACCATGTTCCCAAATGGAGTTGGTGCATATGTAAAACTGATGCAAAATCTGATTCCTGGAATGAAGAATGGAACTGTTCGAACTGCCATTGATACTGGATGTGGTGTATGTACAACTAACTATTTAACTCATGGCCTAAATTATTGTACAGTTTTTTTTTCTAGATTCACCATTTTCAGATATTTGTAGACAGTTAAACTTTTAGCTGCCTGAAATCCTTTATTATAGTGATTGCTCACTTTTCCATAATTAATCGATGAACCAGAATTTTCTTCTTTTTTCACTCTTTATGTGTATGGAGTAGATGTATATGTAAGAAACATTTGGTTCTCCTTACTCCTAAGTTTTTTCACTTCATCTTCTTTCTTCCATTTCCAACTTTTCATTTGGGGAATTGGGTTTTTAAGCAAACGAATAATTTGATTCATTGACTAGTTTGTGATAGTGTCCTGTATAAAATACATATAGTGGTTCGTGGTTGCCATGGACCTGAATTTTATTATACTTCCCAGTCCAAGTTAGCTTGCGAGACCATGTTCTGCTTACGTACATTAATGCCCGTGTGCGCTATGAGTTCAAGTTCTTTTGTTCAATTTCCCTAAATAGGTCGCGAGCTGGGGAGGCGATTTGCTAGATCATGGCATTTTAACTATTTCACTTGCACCTAGAGATAATCATGAGGCTCAAGTACAGTTTGCTCTTGAACGAGGTATTCCAGCAATCTTAGGCATCATTTCTACTCAGCGTCTTCCTTTTCCTTCAAATTCATTTGATATGGCTCACTGCTCCAGATGTCTTATCCCCTGGACAGAGTTCGGTGAGATTTCTCTACCTGCAACTGCTAAAGTGATCTTCATATTTTTTTTGTTTTCTGTGTTTATCTTGAACTTCTTTAAACTTGTGAGTTACAAGGTGTGATAGGGAAGTGTCTGTAAGGATAAAGTTGCATTTGTGTTTGAAGATTTGTACATTTCATGATGGTTTGATTATCATATCCTTGTAAAATGTAATATTTTTATGTATAATTTGTTAGGAGTCTGTGATTAAGTTGCTAAATACTGCCTCACCTCCTTGACTATGAAACTCTTTACACTCTCACTTTAGCTTGTAAACTAGGTCACCCATGGACAAACAAATACTGGTTGTTTATCTGAAGCTTTCATGGCTTGCATTGAAATTAGTTTACACATTTGAATAAATTATCTCGTTAACATTTTTCAAACTTTTTTTCCAAATAAGTGTCCCATTGAAGGAGCTTTCTGGACTTTATTTATTATTTTTGACATCGTGAGGGAATTAGTTGTCATTGTATTACTGTAGTTATTCATCATCCCAGTTAATTCCGACCTAATTCAGGCTACTTAAGTAAAATGAACCCTCTTACAGTTTAGAATCTATCAATCATTTCACATTTGTTTATATCATATTCCTCAGATGGTATTTATCTACTGGAAATACACCGAATACTTCGACCTGGAGGCTTCTGGGTGCTATCAGGTCCACCTATCAACTATGAGCACAGATGGCGAGGTTGGAACACAACTATTGAAGAACAGAGATCAGACTACAACAAATTAAAGAAGTTGTTGACTAGCATGTGCTTCAAACTATATAACCAAAAGGATGATATTTCTGTCTGGCAGAAGTCACTGGACCATAGCTGCTATAACAAAATTAATTCTTCATCCTCTCCGCCCAAGTGTGATGACAGCTCTGACCCAGATTCAGGATGGTATACTCCACTGAGGCCGTGCCTGAATATTCCAAACCAAAAGTTTAAGTTGGGATTGAACTCTCTACCAAAATGGCCAAATCGATTGCGCCCAAGCCCAGCACGGATTTCCTCAGTGTACAATGGCAATCTTGGTGGATTTAAGCATGATAACAACAAATGGAAGGCCAGGGTGAAACATTACAAGACATTGCTTCCTGGTCTTGGAAGTGATCAAATTCGGAATGTTATGGATATGAATACACTGTATGGAGGGTTTGCGGCAACTCTCATTGATTCTCCAGTATGGGTCATGAACATTGTATCTTCTTATGGTTCAAATTCCCTTGGAATTGTCTATGATAGAGGATTAATTGGCACATATCATGATTGGTTAGTAACAAATATGCACAGAACTTGGATTTCTGAGTAGCTAGGTGCCTGTATATTTTATCAGCATCATTCAAGTGTTTCTCATACATCATAGTCTCGTGCATATTTTGTTTGGCAACCTTGTCTCTCATCAAGTGAAATTTTGCTGAGTTCTTACACTTGCTATATGAAATTTGTCCTGGATCAATCATCACCTTTCTTTTTTGTTTCTGCATATGTCCACCTTCCTCTCATTTTCTCATGGAGCTCTGGATGCTCAATTTTGGCCATTGTAGCAAGAAAATACATGCTTTTAGTTTCTAGGAGCTCAAAATGGACTGCATTTTATTTTTACTGTGGTAGCAAGCTTAGAAACAAAAATAAAATTGTTAAAATCTTGCTTTTAATCTTATTGATTATTTGCTCATTTCACTTTCACTTTTTTGAAATTCTCCATTTCTTGCAACACGTGGAATCTATCTCTACACTTGATCAGATTGCAGATTCTGTTATTTTACTTCTGTAAGATTATAGATTGGCTCCAAAATAAAACAGCATGATGTGCACCATCAATCTGTGGAAAACGTATTCAATCTACATGTGCCTGTTCTGTAACCTGAAGGCGACCTCAATCATATATAGAATGCTTGTAGAAGATCCTTAACTGGATATCTTGTGACTTTTTGCATTTGAAGATTTTCTTTTCGAATAGTTAAGGTACATGTAATAGTCAGGATGAAATCCTAATTACTTTTGATATTTGTGCATTTTAGGTGTGAGCCATTCTCAACTTATCCTCGGACCTATGATCTCTTGCATTTGGATGGTCTGTTTACAGCCGAAAGTCACAGGTATAGTTCCATTACTTCTTTATTGTAGTCTTTCTTATAGACAATGATATTTCCCATCTTTTTCATTGGATATCCATGTCTGACGAAAACTATATTATGTATGTTACTTTCTATCTAGATGTGATTGTGTGATTCTATTCAGAAGGTTGAAAAATAGTTCAACTATATATGACTGCGTAATACCCTCACTCTTAAGTGAGTCTATTAAGTATCAAAAGTTCAACTACTTTTCGACCAAAGATAATACACTGGTCCCTGGTTAGATCAAGATGGTATGATTGCCAATCTATAGACAATTCCCATCTAGACAGGTCTGGACCTCTTGGAATTTATCTCACATCTTTAATTCATTTTATCAGGTGAGATTATTAAGTTTAAATGGGATAAATCAAAATGGCGTATTCAAGTTACGACACGCAAATACTCTTGTTGGTTAATTTGCTGTTGTGAACTTGCTCGATAAATATTTGGTTTTGTTAGAAACAATTGTAGCTCCTTTCTTCTTACAAATTTTGAGACACTATCTCTTTACATGGATTGAAGTTGATATCTTGTTTTTTGCTGCATACAAATAGTTAATATGATTGGAAAGATATTTGTTTTGCACTCCTTGCCGATTTCACCTATTCACCACTGCAGCTGCAACCTGCAAGTTATTTTTCTATATTATATATGGTTGCGTTAGAGACTCCTATGCCCACTATTATCACTTTTTTTCTTCTTCAATTTTACAGATGTGAAATGAAATATGTGCTCCTTGAGATGGACCGCATACTTCGTCCGACGGGGTATGCAATAGTTCGTGAATCGTACTATTTTATCGATGCAATAGCAACCATCGCCAAGGGGATGAGATGGGATTGTGAAAAACATGTCACCGAGTACAACGTAGCCAAGGAGAAGATAATAATATGCCAGAAGAGACTTTGGAATGCCAGTGATCAATGAGCAAGATTTTGGAAAGGCTTATTAGATTCAGACGAATTGCCATGTCAAGCAGAGATTTTCTTGGTGCATGGTTATACATGCCAATGTCAAGCAGAGGTTCTAGTTCATTTAACTGGAAGAGATTACCAGCGAGTTAAAGTTTCGGAAATTCGTATATTCATATGTATTCTAAGGAAACTAGTTGTAGTATGTATGGCACGAGGTGATTGTACGAGTGAGTTTCAGGTTCATGGTCAACTTATTTCAAGGGTACTTGTTGTACTTCCATTTGTCCTTTTGTTTTTTATATTCTTTCCGCTTCATTTCATAAAGCTAGCTTAGAAAAAAAATATACAAAAATAGGAAATATATATATATATATATAAAATAAAAAGAGAAACGGCATTGAAATATTAAAGTCATACTTAGTTGTCTGTTATGATATATTTGTAGGGATTTTTTCTTTAAATGAGACTCGTAACTAAACGATGTTGGGTTTCTGGGTCGCCTACCACGAGTACTTCTCGATTTATCCCAGTGGTTGATGGAAAACTTGTGTAGGATTGAGTCGATCACCCAGACTCGATGTTACCCGATTAATTATTTTTTTTATGATGCCACGTGGCTATTTTTTCCAACTTTTTACAAAATGAAAAAGTTTCTAAAGTCACTTACCTTACAAATTTCCAAATCATATATCCAACTCTATTTTTGCCCATATTACCGTTCCTAGTCGACTACTACAATCATAGCAACAGAATCGATTATTTTTTTTAAATGATTAATTTATATTTAAAAATCACTGTTCTTAATATAGTAGATCAAATTGAAATATGAGATCATGAATATAATTAAGAGAAATAGACAAACACATAGGACTTGATTTTACATCATTATAAGCTCTCTAGTTCTATTAATCGATTTTGGTCGAATGAACCTAAAGAGTTTCAGTCAAAATCAGGTGATGGACCTAGAAAACTTAGAATGACGTGAAATCATGTCCAATTTGTCTAATTCTTATGATTATATTCACGCCTCAAATATCAATTTGATCTAATATATTCAGATTAGTGATTTTTTTAAACACGAATATATTTAAAAATCTAATTCATGTTCAAAAAATCACTGTAAAAATCGAGTGATGGGCCTAGAGAAATCAGAATAATATGAAATTACGTCCTAGGAGTTTGTCTAGTTTTTATGATTATTTCATGCTTCAAACATTAATTTGACCTAACATATTGAGATTATTGATTTTTTAACACGAATATGTCTGAAAAATCTAATTCATATTAAAAAATTACAGTGAAAATTGGTTGATGGGTCTAAAGAGCTTGGAATAATATAAAATAATTAATTTTTTAAATATATACCTATTTTTTTTATAAAAAAATTATCAACTCGATTGCTACAATTACAGACTACTATTAGTAAGTAGACTAGAACAGTTTAGGGATAAAAATAAAATTATATATATAATTTAATAATTTTAAAATTAAAATACATGATTTAAATATTTTGAAAACTTTTCTACCGGTTCGATTAAAAAAAAAAAGCTGATTTTATTCAAATTTTGCGATTCTTTAACTTCGTCTTCCAATTCCATCGTTTCCCTTCATTACACGTGTCTGATTCCTTTTCGATGTGTCAGTGAGTGATGTCTCCAGAATGGACTATTTAAAAGCCGGCCCAGTTTCGTATCCCTCGGAAACCATTGGATGGGGGATACGTGGCACCGGTGGAAAGGGAAACGTCGATCGCTGCCGCTTTCGTGCCTTTAATACTATGAATTATCTATTGCCTCCATCCTTCTCCGACTCCGTAACATCCTCGGTAAACAGAGCGATCGGCTACGAGGAGGAGGAGGAGGAAGAGCGAGAGATAGGGAAGGAGGCGGAGAGCGATGGGCGCCAATGGGCAGGAGGCGTTGTTGAGGAAGGTGTTGGGCATGGGGTTCCTGGTCCAGGGCTTCCGGTGCTTCCCCTGGCTTGGGGTGAACTACTTTCTCATAGACGGGCTCGGTGTCGCCGCCTCGTCGCTTCAGATCCTTCAGAACTCCGCCAACCTCCCCATGGTGGCCAAGCCCCTCATCGGCATCCTTTCCGATGCCATCGGCATCAACGGCCAGCACCGCCTCCCCTACGTGGCCATCGGAGGTACCTCCTCTTTGCTTTCTCTTTTTTCGTCATCCCCTGTTCCTACGGAACGAATGAGCTGCATAGAGGTCGGTGTCGGTTTCCTAATTAAGCGTTGCTTGTCTTTTAACTCTTTTTTGGTGGAGCTAGGGCGATATTTAACGTTTTATGTAACGAGTGGAATCCGGTGGAATGTCCCTTTCCCTTGCCCTTTACGTTTTTAGTCAGGTATCCTAATAGTGTCTCAAAGAATCAACTCTATCTGATCAGAGAAAACCAATTCTGGAATCTTCAAATTCAGAATGGAATCATGGAAAAAATGAAATTGAATTAGCGACCATTGGTTGATTCCATTCTTCAATTCACTAAATTGGAAAGGGTTTTATTTAAGTGTAAAGTAAAGATAATAGTGTCAAAGTCCTAGCTAGCTCTTTGTTCTACGTTAGATGATTGAGTTACTTTTTCTCCTCGCGTTTGAGTAGTCAAATTATTCTTGAATATATGTATCGTATCTTTTTGGATGTGAATAAAATTTATTATCTAAAGATGTACTTTCGGCGCCTAGGTGCTTGCCTAAGGTTGCCTAGTTAACTGTGCTTGGTTTGCAGTCCAGTCTCATCTCGCCTTATCTTATCTTGCGTGGGCACTTTTACAACATCGCTATTACTATACTGGATTTTTATTCCATAATTGATAGACTGAATAAGCACTCGAGTTCCTATGAAAGAGAACACACTTCAATAATTATGATTCTATGAATATGATACCATGAAAGTAGAGCTGAATCATAAACTTGAGCATATACAGTATATCTCACGAAATTGATTATTGAATCTTGTTTGATGTGCAAGGCAATTTGTTTTGAACTCTACTTAGACTATAGGTCATGCATATTAAATTATTAATAGTTTGCCCTACATTTTTTTTTTCTTACTGTCTATAATTCAGTTGAAATGCAGTACTTGCCACTTTGTATGAATTATTATCTTTGTTGTTTTAGGGGATTAAAAATGGAAGAACTAGAAATTTAGTGTTTCAAATGGTTGGTGAGATTAAAGTTTTACCTTTGCTTTGGGAAGTCGAATTGGCATGTTCTTGACTCTTTTCCTTTTTTCTTGAAAAAAGAAAAGAAAATTTAATGCATTATAAAATTTAAGAAACTGACTTATTCATTGAGTTCGCTAAAAATTCTGTCCACTTCTTCACTTTTGAAAATGTTCATTCAATTGTTTCATTTCTTCTAGATTTACACTGACATTTCTTCTTAAAAAATAATGCTTGTACCTTTGTTTTATGCGGCCACATAGGATTATACAATAATAACTGCATTGCAATCACTAATCACCGACTTAAGGATTATGCAAAACTTATTTGAACAAAATTTTAACTTGTCTTCTAGCTAATTGATTTGATTACACTGTTTTACTTAAACAGACCTACAGGAAGCACAATTATCGTCTTGCTTGAATCACTATGTATATATGTATATATATGGACAGCATATGCACTAGAACATTTGGGTATGCAATCAAATATCATTTACTTTTTGAAACTCTGATATGTCTTGGTGAAATCTGCTCTCTTGTACTTGTTCCAGATTGTGTAGATGTGCTCCATTGTTCATTTAAATCTGTTTGTAAAAGGGAGCAGTGATATATTCCTCTTAAGATATAGAGGTAATCTTCATATTGCTTGAATTATTTTGAAAGAAGTCCAATTTTCACCAAATGTCAAAACCAACTCTCTTTGCATAATCCACGCTTCTCAGGTGTAGCACTCTTTTTGTATGATTATACCCTAGCTAAACTATACAAAAAATGTTTTCAATTCCATTATTATCTTTGAGTTGTATATTTTGTTTTGTGCTGATGATCTGTTTCCCAACTACACTTCCATCTGCAGCACTTTTGCAGGCACTCTCATGGATTGCAATTGCTACGTTACCTGCAACATACCTCTCTATTCCCATCCTCACTCTCTTTCTCCTCTTTGGAAACCTTGGAGCCTCTATAGCTGAGGTTGCCAACGATGCCATTGTCGCTGAGGCTGGAAAGCAATCACATACTCCATCAGAATCTGGTCACCTTCAGTCCTTTGCCCATATGTTTGGCTCTATGGGAGGTGGTCTTGGAAATCTCCTTGGTGGCCTTGCCCTCAGCCACGTCCCTCCAAAAACTATGTTCCTCTTCTTTGTGGTCCT
>JBAMIE010198333.1:0-11307 GCA_037177295.1 Kaempferia parviflora
CCTCTTGAAGGCGCCTTCAGGCCGACGAGATCAGTTTTCTGGGTCCTATAAAAGGACCCCTAGATCTAGGAAATAAATATCAACTGAGTATTAAACTTCTACTGTTTTCCTAGTACGTTTCTGAGCTGTTAGTGATTGTAAGAGGCTTCTCCGCCCAACTAAAGGAGTTGTGTTAGTGCGCTTTTCTACTGCCTTGGATTAACAACCCTCTGGGTTGTAACCAAGTAATTTCTGGAGCCTCATTTTATTTATGTCTTTTAATCTTGTAGAAGTTATATTGTGCTAACGTTTTAATCCCTGCTAGTAGCTCGAGAAAATTTTATTTTATTTGCAGGTTAACCAACTTCCGCGTCATTCCGGCGACCACCGATCCTAACACTAAGGCGGTTGAAAAGTTAACTAAAAATCTTCTTTGTTGAAGGCGGAGAAGTCTTTTACAAACACTTAAGCTCAGAGAAAGACTATGAAATAAATTACAGAAGTTGTGTTCAGTTGTTATTTATTTCCTAACTCCAGGGGTCTTTTTATAGGTCATGAAAATTTGATCTCAACGCCTAGAGGCGCCTTCGAGGAGGCTGAAGGCGGCTCTAGGTGGATAAAATTTTATCTTCACAGATAAAACTCCATCTCCTCTCAACGACAGCTTTCTGCACTGAAGGTGCCTTCAAGAGGATTGAAGGGGCCTTATAGGCTAAAGGCGCCTTCCAAGCACTGCTCAACATAACTTTTAGCTTTAGCTCTAATTTCATTTTCGGTCGCTCCCGTTTGCTCCCGGTCGCTTGGGTGATCTCAGACACCTGGAATATGACTCATCAGAATCCATTTTCCATTCTTCCTCAAGCAGGCTTCCGCTCCGACTTCTCGTCCCTTGGATCGCCGCGCACATCCTTCTTGTCCGTCGGTGTACTCTTCTGCAGCTTCTTGTCCTTCGGACCACCAAGTCGTTGACTAGATTCCCGTGCCATCCTTCTTGTCCGTCGCATTTTCCGCTCAACTTCTTGTGTTCCTAAGCTCTTACACACTTAAACATAAGAATTAAAAAACAATAACACCTAACCTAATTTGGTTGATCACATCATAAATTGGGTACCAACAATTGTATAATCATGAGACTAGTACTATTTTGGTAAACTTGGTTTTCATTTCATCTCAAAATATATTTGGATAAACTTGAATTTCATTGATTTGTGTTTTAGTTTCTAATTAGAAGTTCATATATTCTTCTTAGATAGTATTTGGTAGAACTTCTGTTAAACGCTTTTTTAGATTCTAGCTACAGAAAAATACTTTTGAGTGTTTGTGAATGTCAAATTCTGTTTTAACTTTTATAAGTTTTACTTAAAAGCTGTAACAAGAATTTGATATTTTTTCTTGCTTCTGATTTTTGTTCATGATCTAAAATTAAAAATTAACATTTATATTTTTAATAAATTTATTATTTTACATAATTGCCACCATATTTTTAACCTAATAATATTTTACATTTTTATATATATTTTATATTTTCAAAATTATATATATATAAATTTTATCATTTTTTATATTTATGTTTATATATTTGTTTAAACATAGATGTTATAAAAAAATAATTTTTATATGATATTTAAAATATTTCTTAAGTATATTATTGTCATTTAACTTAAAAAATTAAGTTTAAAAGTAATTATTTATCAAACATTTAAGTATCAGCTTTTTGTTTATATTTCCAAATATTTCATACTTTAAATTTTGACTAAATTTAAAATAATCTCTATAATAATCACTTTTAAATAAGTAAAAACTCTCCTAAATATTACTTTAGTGATACTTCTCATAAGGTTACAATTGCTATCTTTCAGCTCACACTTCCTTTAGTATCCTATCTGTGATTTTGTTCCTGATGGAGCTATGTTCAAATCGTTTGAGTTGTGATTCATTTCCTGAGATATTCTTTTAATGATGCATGCATGGTAGGAATGGAAGTTATCCAATCCCTGGCCTGGCCTACTTGCACAGCATGAAAGTATCTACATTTGCATTTGTATATCCTCTTATTATAACTTAGTCTTTTGGCTTTACAATTGATAAGGATGTATTGGTGATTCAGAATTAATTAATTTGACTGTAAGAAAAAATGTTCTAATTTGAGGAAAACATGAAGAAATGAATTGACGGGAGATGTGAATGGGTGATAGGTTTTATCTCCGTTTGTTTTTAACGGTAATCTAATGGGAAAGATGAATTCGGCAAATATTTTAAAATACGAGGGATCGCTGCCAAAAAGAAGTGGGTCTGACAAATAAGAGGACGAAAATGGGGTTTAAGGACTTCCCCTTGTTCATCAGATTAAAAAAAAAAAAATCGCACTTTCTCGCTCTCTCCATGACCGGCGTAATCGCCACGACCTGCAGCAGCTCGCCTTCTCCATCTGCTCCTCCCATTCCTCCGAACTCATCCCCTTCCCTCGCGGAACCTCCTGGTCCGCAGCGTACGATTTGGATAAAACCGTCCTCCCGCTCCTCGAAGAAGCGGCTGCAGCACCAGCACGGGAAGAATGGATCCCGGTGGGACGAGCGTAAGCTGGTGGGGTTCGTGGACTACGACAAGGGCGAGCGCCGAGTCTCCGTCGAGGTCGCCGGGGCGCGCAAGGACGAGATCCCCGCTAGGTATAGGCTTCGCGTCGAGGGCAGCCGCTGGCAGAAGGATTGGAAGCTCTCCGAGGTTATCGATCAAGTGATGGAGCTCAATCACTGGGAGGACATCGATGGCGTACTCAACCGCTGGGCCGGCCGCTTTGCTAGGAAAAATTTCCCTCTTCTTATTCGGGTATTCGCTGTTTTGCTTCGTGCCGCTTTCTCTCTCTTTTCTTAATTTATTTATTGCGAAGGAATCGAATATGTCAAACAGCTTCCTGTGACACACAACTAAGGTCTATGAGCATGAGTTTGATAGTAAGGAGGAATGAGAATGAAAATGAAAATGGAATCCACCAATTATATGGGTTTGGTGATTCTTATAAATCTAGAAATCATTCCCAAATCCACAATCCAAACACTAGCTTTTATTATCATTCCATTTCCTCATTCCCAAACCTACCAACCAAACGTCACCTAAATACTTAACGATATGGGATTGGCTTGATCTGGCAACGTTTAACCTGCAATAGTATTTTTATTTATTTACTGAATATGGACTATGGTTGTCAAATTTAAAATTTTAGTATAACAGGAGAATCATAGGCTGGGAAGACAGAACAATCTAAACTTAGTTGCATTTTAAAGATGAACAATTTGACACTGATATATAATCTATCTAAATTTACTATCAGATTATTCTTTAAGCTGTACTTGATGCTATCAAAAGGGAATTTGCAGTTTCATTCTGTGAGTTTCACACAGTTAAAGAAAAAAAAGTACCTCAATTCAGCATATAAAATCATCAAAAGAAGGTTGTTTTTTATAATGTTTTTCAGTAGTGTTGTAATCCCACATTAAGAATTTGAACTTACCGATCCTGATGAAATTGAGCAGAGAATAATTCCCAGAGAGAATTTAATGTGGTTCATGCTAATCAAACACTGTTTAATTAATTATACTTATCCAATCAATGGAGACTAACCACAAATTCATGGAGTTACTATCCACTAAAGACTAACATGACTTTTTTCCAGATTTCTCTAGTGTTTAGACCAAGCATTGCACCAGACCTATGTGCCATCGCTCAACAATCTCCTCATGAGCATTCCTCCCATAACATGCCAAACGTAGATCACCGTCTTCCTCTTTGTTAATGAAGATTGAGTCATGATGGTTGGCATCAAGACTAGTCAAACACTCAAAAATGCCAAGGATGTCTCCAAGTCTAGAACATGGTCGACCTCAACCACAGTTTGCACTATGTTGTTGGGTAGCATGATTAGTGCACTTTATTGTCTCCAAGTTGCCCAACTTTGATTCCCAGCTTGTATGCCATTAAGACACCTCTTGAGGAGTTCTTGATGTGAACATCCAAAATTCATGATCCATTTGTCCAAGTCTATTTTAGTTTTTCTTCTACCAACATGGCATATAATGTTCCTTAACCTATGGGGGCATTTTGATATCACTTGCTCATTTTCTGTTCCACCTCAGTATCGATTGAGAGCATTTCTGATGTCATCCTTGTATCATAAAGACTCTACAATATCATTCTTTGATCTACCAAGGACCTCCTCTATTATTCCATAGTGATCCTTAGGTCACACGTCAACACTTGTGCCAACGTCAATCAACTATGGAAGAATATATTTTCAGCTTTAAAATGCTTGCCCCAAGCTTTGGTGAAGCCTGGAAGAAGTCATGTGTTTATTGTTCAGCATTTATGTTTTTTTATGTTCTTTTGGCAAGACAAAGAAGGGTTGGATCTAGGAAAAGGGAGTAATAATGAGTTCCTTGTAATTGTTTGATCCTGATTGAAGATAATAAAGGGGTGATGAGCATCTAATTAAAGAAAAAGATGTTTCATTTCTCCACTGATAAATGTTTTCTTTCTACTATTGTAATTCTCGATTAGCTTAACCACACTAAATTTGTGGTACATTGATTTACTTGCCTATCTTACCGTAGGACCGGCGATACCGGGCCCTTTGCGGTGAGCGATATCACCTTTTGCTCCAAGAGGATCTCAATTTCAGGAATTTAGTTTCTAATTTGCACTTCAAAGTTACCTAAATAGAGAATTGGGAGTCTCTGGAATGGCTCCTCCCCGGAGAATACTCCCTTTGACTTAAGGAAAACTCACTATGATAAATATAAGGAGTAAAGGAATAATATAAGATGCAGTATCTTATATTACCATGTCTACTTTTTGCAACTTTGCATATCCAGTGGCAAAGAACAAATGGGCATATCGTGCTTTACTGAGGGCACATTTTGTAGATGATGTGAAATGTGAGAAGCTTTTTAACATTTGGATATTTCTTTGTTGTAGGAAATATCTAGTACTGGTTCACTTGTTCATGCTGTTCACGTGTTCCGCTGGATGAAAAATCAGAAAAATTATTGTCCTCAAAATGACATCTACAATTTGCTTATACGTTTACATGCCAGACACAATAGAACGGATGCAGCAAGAGGTTTATTTTTTGAGATGCAAAAATGGAGGTAACTAAGATAGCATTGCTGTGTTGAAAGTAGCATTATTTTTTAGCATATAGCTTTTTAAACAAACAAATTAAGTAATAAACAACAAGGGGTTGATTATTACTTTGTTCAGTGTGGTAGAATTATAAATGTTCAATGGACCATGTTGAAGTTTATTTCTTAATTCGAGAAGGATAATTGTAAACTTTTCTATTTCTTTACCAGGTGCAAGCCTGATACTGAAACTTATAATGCAGTCATCAATGCTCATGGTCGAGTTGGACAGTGGCGTTGGGCTATTAATATCATGGAAGATATGCTTCGGGCTGCTGTAAGTACTATGCAACTTTTAAAAAAGCATTACAGTACTGTTGTGTAATTATCTAAATTTCATCTCATGGGTTAATCTGTGATAGCTAGTTCAACTGGGATTACCTTGCTGTCTCTGTGGCTAGCCATACCATACCACATAGATGACTTTTTAGATATCGAGTGAGCCTTTCAGGTTGTGGCTGATGTTAAAGGGAAACCTGTCCTGGTTTAATGATTAAAAGGCTAGACGAGTCACCATTAATAATCTGACTTTATTCATGTTTTGGGTTATGTCCTATATCAGTTGGTCTATCTGCTTTTGAGACATGTGACATGAAAAGTATTGCCTTTTAGGCAGTTCTTGATTATGAACAACAATCCTTCAATTCCAAATTTTGAAGTTGTAGTTCTTATGAGGCATTTACATATAGCAACATTGTTATAATGTGATGGGAGAATTTCATTTTGCCCCTTAGAGTTTAATCTTGTGAAATTTCCTTTGAAGTTTCATTAGGTTGACAACATTTCTTGAATTGCTCCTCCATACTCACTTGATTGCCCAGCCAAAGTCCATTAGACTAATGTTGATGTAAGTGCCATCTGACAGCATGTGCCACACATGTCCGAGGTATGTAAAGAGAGGCATTGTAAAATAGATAATCCTCTTCTATAATCCCTTACTACTTTAAGAGGCTAACCAAATTTGATGATCATTCCATGGTTGCGGCATAAAGGGCTAATAAAAGGGGTATATTGCTTAATTTACTCTTGTCTCTTCCACCATCTTTAACAAGTGCATGCACGTGATCCCACATGTGGTTCCATCAACTATTCTGACAGAATTTCCATCATAGTGATGATGGTTTGCAGAATCTTGAGGGTATTTTATCAATATTGAAACTCTATGGGCATTGTGCAAAAAGATAAAGTTTAGCAGACAAAATAAAATTTAGCATTACTAAATTTACCATTCTTAGGTCTTAGTTGAGTTTATCTTCAACAACATGCATTAATATTTGTCTTTTTGAAAGTTGTATTTTCTAGACGTCTTTCTTTTCCAGATTTTTGTATTTTTAATTCTGTTTTTTTTTTTTTAATTTGCTTCATATCATTTCAATTTGCTACATTTAGATACCTCCAAGCAGGAGCACATACAATAATTTGATTAATGCTTGTGGATCCGGCGGCCACTGGAAGGAAGCTCTTGAAATTTGCAAGAAAATGACAGAGAATGGTGTTGGGCCTGATTTGGTGACTCACAACATTGTTTTATCGGCCTTCAAAAAAGGGGCTCAATATTCAAAAGCTCTGGCTTATTTTGATCTGATGAAAGAAACAAATATTTATCCTGACACCATCACTCTTAATATAGTTATACATTGCCTTGTAAAACTTGGACAATTTGGAAAGGCAGTGGATGTTTTTAACTCAATGAGACACAAAGGTGCGAAATGTCAACCGGATATAGTTACTTTTACCTGCATCATTCATGCATATTCATTATGTGGACAAATTGATAATTGCAAGATGGTGTTTGATATGATTCTTGCTGAAGGAATAAAACCAAATATTGTCTCTTATAATGCACTTCTTGGTGCCTATGCTTCTTATGGGATGCACGAACAGGCATTAGGCATTTTTCAGTTGCTTAAACAAGATGGATTAAAACCTGATGTTATATCATATACTTCCTTACTCAATGCTTATGGTAGATCGGGACAACCTGAGAAAGCTAGAGAAGTGTTTGAAGCAATGAAGAAAAATTCACTGAAGCCAAATATTGTTAGCTACAATGCATTGATTGATGCATATGGATCTTCAGGCTTGCTGGGTGAAGCTGTAGAAGTGCTACATGCCTTGGAAAAGGATGGTGTTCAAGCTGATATTGTTTCAATAAGCACACTTTTAGCAGCTTGTGGCAGATCTGAGCAGCTTGTAAACATTGACTCGGTACTATCAGCAGCTAGGTCACGGGGTATTAAGTTAAATACAGTGGCATACAACTCGGCAATTGGTGGCTATATTAGTATCAAGGAATATGATAAAGCTGTATCTTTGTATAGGACAATGAGAGACAATGATGTAAAACCTGATTCTGTTACATTCAATGTACTAATTAATGGATCTTGCAAGTTGGGAAAATATGCAGAATCCACAGAGTTTTTCAATGAGATGATGGACCTTAAAATTCCATTTTCCAAAGAGGTCTATTCATCTTTGATCCATTCATACAGCAAACAGGTAACTTGCACTAACTGAAAAGAGAGAGAGTGAGAGAAAAACTGTCTTAGCTTATTATTAAGATGTCATTTGCTTACATAATATGACATGCCTCGAACGATTTCTTTACAGGGTGAACTGACAAAGGCTGAATCTATTTTTAATATGATGAAGCAATCTGGTTGCTTCCCCGATGTTATAACATACACTTCCATCATTCATGCACATTCTAATGCAGGTATTTTATGCAGTGATGGGCTTGAAGATACTACATTTTTTAATTTAATTTTTCCAACTAATTATAACCTCAGAACAATTTTATTGATAGGCAACTGGGAAAAGGCCTGGGCGGTGTTTGTGGACATGGAAGAAAATGACATCCAGCCAGATCCTATTCTATGTTCTTCCATGATGGAAGCACTGAACATGGGATGTCAACCAGAGAAGGTTCTTCAGTTGGCAGAGATGATGAAAGAAAAACACATCTCGTTGAACTCTAGTGCCTCCTTTGCAGTCATTTATGCTTGCAGCATGTAAGTTTTTTGACATTGTTAAAGCAATAAGTAGTTTACTGGTGTCTTTTTAACATCCATTATAATCACAAAATGACTTGTTTTATTCAGATTAAGTTGTTATTGGTTGAATCAGTACAATTCAAACGGATATATATAGTCTATTGGCAAGTAGCAGTGCACTAACATAATCAAGTTTATCTTTTCTTAGGCTAAGAGACTGGAAAGCAGCAACTGTAGCAATTGAACATATGGAGGCCTCATTCTCATCGATCTCAGTTGGCCTTCTAAATCAGCTTCTGCATTTCATTGGAAAGAGTGGAAAAATAGAGCTTATGATGAAGGTAACTTGCATGCTTCTGTGTATGTTCTCAGATGATTCATTTTATGATCACAAAAGTTTTGGCTGCTAGTTAGAAAGTTAATGGACTTTGCGTGAACCAGTTTCTAGACTTCTAGCTGATTAGCAAGAGTTATGATCACTCCTAGAATCACCTCTACTTTTCTCCATCTTGGAAATCCTATGGGAGTGGAGAAACCTTTTACAAATTTGTTCAAGTTACAACAATACAAACAAATATAAATGAAAATGGAAATATAATGCAAATGAAAAATTATACAATGAAATGCTTTTCTTGTTATTTCTTGATTGCAAATCTGTTGCTTCATTGCTTGCATGAGCACTAGAACCTTGGTCAGGTCCTTCTCACAACCCTTGTAGAAGCTCTTATGAAACACTACTTGAGCGCCCTTGCAATGCTACCTTGAAGCTTACTGGTCTTATTTTTGCCAATCAGTCAACTACTCCCTTCCTATAAGTTGACCGATCTTAGGTTACCATTACTTCGTAGCTTTTTGTCAACAGCTCGATTCTATCTCATCCTACAAGTTAATAGCCGAGTGGCTCACTTAATTGCCTTTATCAATCACTGTAAACATTCTGTTCGTTCTGTTTTCTGCCCAAGTTGATGGTGCAGTCAACTATTCCATCAATCTACTGCTAAACAATATCAGTTGATTGTTTAAATCATGAATCTGTCCAAACCACATTCTAATTTCAAATTCACTAAAATCTGTACCATACTACGACACCATACATCTTCAGAACTTCTTCATTTCCCTAGTGCACGTTAACATTTCACTTGCCTTAAAACTCCTCATCTCTAGGATTTCACCCATTGTCCAATATCCAACCGACCTCTTCACCTTGTCCAACCTTAATTCACCTTGACCTGTCAAAAATTTCACTACCTGAAGATCTATTTTTTGAAACTTCCCCTAACTCAGAGACTCATTATCTCTGGAAGTTCACTTGCCTAGAGTTCATTCCTTTGGGACTTCCAACCTTTCTTGGCATCCAGTTAATCTTTACTTATTAGGACTTCCATCAATTGCTTAACATCCATTCACTGTTGATTTGCTAAGAGTCCTCGTTGACTCAGACTTTTATCACTTGCTAGACCTCCAATCCTCATCGACTTGTCTAGGCTTCCATCATTTGCCAGATATCTAGTCCTTATTGACCTGCTTGGACTCCCATCAATTGCCAAACATCCGGTCTCCATTAACCTGCATAAACTTCCATCATCTACTAGACATTCAATCCACCTTGATCTGCCTATACTTTTGTTGCCAACACCTGCTTGCACTTCTCTATCTATCAACTTCACTGTTGGACTTTCTATTGTTGCACTTTTACCAAGGCCTGCACCTGTTGGACTTCCTATTGCCAACATCAGTTGGACTTTCCCAATTGCCGAGTATTTGATCGACCTCAACCGACTTGGTCTTCTTCCAAGTCAAGTATCCGGTCACCAAGATCTACTTGACTCATTCAATGGCCAACATTGACTAGGAGCCGATTAGATTATACCAATAACCTTCCAAATATTTTCAATAACAAACATATTGCTCAATATCAAAACACAATTCATACCTAGGTCAACCTTGACTTGATGTCAATGCACCAACCATTTACACAGGCCTCTTATTGGTTTTGGCTTATTAAATTAATAGTCATCATTTGTATGGTAGATACCATCTGTTTCTTTGTTTAATATTATCAACAGAACTGTATATCTGTCATGTAATTCATTTGTGATCTGCACTTCCCTCCTATGGTTGTTTAGGTTTATTACAAGATATTATCCTCACATTATCCAACCTCACTTAGTGGGATGAAGGATTGCTTGTTGTTACACTATCCTCATATTAAAATGTTCATTGATTCATTTGGGGATTGACACTTTGTTCTTTTCATTTTTCAGGTTTATTACAAGATACTATCCTCACATTCAAATGTTAGCTTGACAACACACTCAATTTTATTGAGAAATCTCTTGGCAACTGGAAGATGGAGAATGTATGTTGAGGTATGTCTGATGTTGCAACTCCTCAAAGATTATGTCAGCTTTATCTATAATATGCAATTGTTAATCATTGTCTGTCTGCTCAATGCTATGCTACCTACCTTCCATGATGCACTATATTTTTTTCAAGTACTTCGAGATCCTCAACATTGAATCATGATGTGTGCTTGCCAATAGCCAAACATGTACATGCAGATGCCATGTATTTTCATGGTGCTGAGAATTATGCTGCCCCAACCATTGTTGTTGACATAGAACATTCTAATGAAACTAAGAAGTGAGAGGCTGGCCTGCGATATGGTTCCCCACTTCTTCAAGTGTTGTTTTCCCTTCTTTTCCTTGTTTCCGTTTTTTGTGTGGTCTGAGTAAAAGTTGTAGATTAAACAAAAAATGGCAATTCAAGCAGCCATGGTTTGTAAATCATGATTCTGCACTGAAGAACAAAAGAAAATAATAATACTCCACCACAAACCTTAACCTGATTTATTCATGTATTTTCTCTCGGTCAAGATAATTTATGCATGTCAAATCGCCCAATTTTGCCTCATCTAAGGACTCAGAAAAAAGGATCCAGAGATAACAAATTATTGCTTTATTTCTGTCTTTCCTATTTTCATACTATTTGTACGGAAACAGCTACTTCGAAAAGTAATAACCCAAACTTACCTTATCTAGGGTCTCAGAAAAAGGATCCCTAGATATAAATGATTGATTTATCATCCAATAGTACAGATAGGATCTTATTAGATAATAGAATAGATCATGCCTTGGCTTGGGAGTTATCTTTCCCTCTAA